>WNWK01018524.1:0-39753 GCA_009830355.1 Cherax destructor
GGGGAAAGAGGCACGCCCGCAAAATCAACGAAAGAGGTAGTCACCTTGTCGGAGTTGCTGTATTCCATCCCTGTCCACAATGCATTTGCCGCCCTGAGCAGCGACACGCTCGCCAACAGTGTGGAAACATAGTGCCTCGACACTGTTGCTGAGACTCGTACCATACCTTTCAGGACGTCGAGTCGCACCATCAAGTGTTGAGCCTCTAGCAGCCGGGACTCTGAGGATGTAGTCGGCCTGTCATGCCTTCACATTCGATATGACAACCCGTGTGGACCTCTCATTACCTGGAGACCTGGAGAGAGTTGAGTCCACACTTCACTGGAAGCCTGTTCACCTTTTCCTCGATACAGGTTCGGTGGTTAATACCGTCCGTTCCACCCTTTTCCATGACATCGGCCTTCATGCGGCCATGTTGACAGAGCCGTCTGTCATTCAGACATTGAGGAGTTTCAGGTAGCCCTCTGGCGGTTTGTGGTCGTACAATGTTAGAATTTGCAATCCATGGTCACAAGTGGTCAGCAAAGTTCTTAGTCGCCGATGACATCGTCTTCCCGGCAATCTGCTTATCGGATTTAAGACCATGGCAGGCCTTAAGATCCACTTAGATCCAGCTAAGTGGAAAGCGGATTTTAATGGCATGGATGTGACCTTCTGGGGCGTATGCTTAGGATCCACCATGTTCCACTCCGTTTCTGAGTATGTACAGTGTTTGGAATCATTGGAAACCCATAGTTTCCATCACACGTTCTTCCTGAGGTCGGCCTCTTGTCCTGACAACCTCGTAACAGCTCGTTTCTCGTCACCTCCAGGCCATCAGCGCTCAGTTACCAGTGAAACCCAGTCTGGGGACACCCTTTCTGACCTTCACTCTAACTCTCGCACTGATGTAGAGGACAGCAGTTGTCAAGCCGCAGTCTCCCTGTTGGCAGGTGACTGTCTGACTCGTGTCATGGCATTAGCGAGCAGAGTTACCGCCTGCACAAAGTATGATGTCACTTTGTCAGCTAACTCGCTCACTCCTGTTACGGTGTACAGTGGACCCCTGGCTAACGATCAAAATTCATTGCAGAAGCCTGCTCAAGTGCCATTACCGAACGAATTTACTTCCCTGAGAAATAATGTCAAGTAGGTTAGTCTATTTCAGACCCCCAAAAATACACTTCCACAAGCACTTACAATATTATACTTACTTAATTGTACGATTTCCGGGGTGATCGTTAGCCGGGGGTCCACTGTATACATGAGTAGAGCTTTCGAAGGAGATCATGTGCTAGTTGACAACGACATGTGCAGAGTCAAGGGCTTCTCCCTTGAGCCGTCCTTAAACACTGTGCGACGTAGCAAGTTGCAAGTCCTTGTCGTTAACATGCACAGTCAAGAATTTCCCCTGTGGAAGGACACCTCACTTGTCGACCTCGTCAGATTCCCTCTCCTGGTGAAAGTGGAGGGCGAAATCCCAGCGGACGTTCTCGTAAGTGCAGTCCTCCCAGGTGAGTCTGCTACTGACTCTTCCATCACCTGGCCAGTGCAGGAAGATGATTTAGCTACGACACACTACCCGGAAGAAGTCCCAAAACTTCTCCAAGTTCTCAATCATGCACGTACCACAGTCGCATTAGATAGTGAGTCCATGGGTCTGACCCCACTTATTTCTCACCGTATTCCGCTGGATAAAGGTACTAAGCCCATTTATGTGCCTGCTTATAGTTTGCTGTATGCGCAAAGAGTCTTCGCTGAAGAACTCATTGTGAGGATGCTCCGTGATGGAGTTATTGAGGAGTCCAATTTCCTGTGGAATGACCCTCTCATCCTGGTTCCCAAGAAAGATGCAACATGGTGTCCTGTTATCGATTTCAGGAAACTAAACACTTGTACGATCCCAGACCGATTCCCATTACCAGTTCTGAATGACCTGTTGCAGAACATCGGTGATAATAAGGTCTTTTTGACTCTTTATCTTCTTCAGATCCATCTTGATGACCAAAGCAAAGAACTAACCGCTTTCTCTACGCCTACTGGTCATTATCAGTTCAAAAGGATGCCCTTTGGCTTGTGCGGAAGCCCGATCACATTCAGTCGTTTGATGACAACGATTTTCTATACTCTCCTAGGTGGCACGCTCATGGTCTACCTAGACGATCTCATTGTGATGTCCCAGGATGTTCCAACGCATCTCATAAAACTTGAGCAGGTACTGGAAAAACTAGCCAAGGCTAATCTCAAGGTAAAACTCTCAAAATGCCAGTTCCTTAAGAAATAAAGTTTCTGGGTCACGTAGTGACTCAGAATGGCATCAAGACAGATGAGTCTAAAATCTCGGCTGTAAGGAAGTTCCCTAGACCTACGATGGCAGATGCTGTCTGCTTCTTCATAGGCCTAGCTGGATTCTACCGCACCTTCATAGCCGGATTTTCCACCATAGCTGCACCTTTGACTCAGCTCCTCAAGAAAGATGTCCCCTTTGAGTGGACGTGACCAGGAAAGAGCTTTTGTTACACTTAAAACTAGGTTAACATCAGCCCCAGTCCTTAGATTCCCTGATTTCACCAAAGCGTTTAACTTGACGAAGGATGCAAGCAAAGTTGGTATCTGTGCAGTCTTGTCGCAGGAATCCAATGGTAAACAACAGCCAATAGCTTATGCTAGCCATGTTCTTACCAAAGCTGAAGTCAATTACTCAGTGACAGAGCTGACCCCATCGTATGGGCTTTGAATCATTTCCGAGATATTATTTACCAGTATCCTATCAAGATTTACACGGACCAAATGTCGTTATTATCCCTTTTTGAAAACAAGAATCTCTCTGGAAAGCATGCTCGGTAGTCTCTCACCTTCAACAAGTACAACCCTGAAGTCTGCTACGTTCCGGGTAAGCAAAATGTCGTGGCTGATCCCTTGTCGAGGCATATAGCTTTTGTTAGTGCAGACAACTCGTTCTCCGTCGAGGACCTAGAGAGAGCCCAATGGCAGGACCCTGTGTGGTCACCAGTCCTTCAATTCCTGACCAAAGAGGAAGTTGACTGGAGATGCTCAGAGTAACCGTTAACCCTAGTTGTCCTACATTGGATGAGGCTATTCCAGATGTTCAGTGTACATTAAACTCCTCCTTCAACAGCTCGATTGGTGAGACCCCTCATTTTGCCTTGTACGGCTATGATAAGCGTTTACCATACGAAATTCTGTTTGCTCCGCCTCGTCCAACTTATGACACCTATAACACCAGTGTAGTCAAGATGTGGACCACACAGCTTGTTTTTCAGCGAGTACGTGAGAACCTCATAAAAGCCACAGATAGGTTCACGTCTGATCACAACACCCACGCTAAGGAAAGTAAGGTGGAACCAGGTTGCAAAGTTATGTTGCTCAACCCGCCGCAGACCCCAAGTATGCATAAACTTGTCCCCAAGTTTGTTGGTCCTTACCATGTTCTACAACAGCTCCGTGGCAATAAGTTTGAGGTGAGGAAGATCGCTACTGGAACTATCAAAGAAGCTCACCTTGACCACATGAAGTATGCTGATATTACAAAAAACACTAGTTTCCACTTAAACATCATTACCTGTACACAAGTAGAGTGCATTTATTTCATGAGCCTGTTACTAGTGTTGTAGTAAGGGAGTGTTTGGGATAACAATAAACTCTACAATTTCTAATATTTAATATAATTCTATTAGTATAAAAACAGTCATATACAGTGGACCCCCGGATTACGTACTGCTCCAAACTCGAACAATTATGTAAGTGTATTTTTGTAAGTGCTTTTGTAAGTGTATTTTTGGGGGTCTAAAAGGACTAATCTAATTTACATTATTCCTTATGGGAACAAATTCGTTCGGTAACGGCACTTGAACAGCATTCTGGAACGAAATATTGACGTAATCCAAGGTCCACTGTACTTTGTATAAAAACCTAGTCTATCTTTGGTATACTGTACCTTGCATACATAATCTTTGGTATCGATATCACATTTTATATATACAAAGTCATAGTAAAAGTAATTATAATAATGTAACAAGTAAAATCAATCATAAAACTCTAGTGCCTCCATGTCACTGTCACCTTCCTGTGTCTTATGACACTACCTACCCTATTTGTCATGACACGCCTTCTCCTCCGTGTCACAAGACACCCTTGTCTCTGTGTTACAACATACCTTCTCTCAGTGTCACACGACACTCCTCCTCTCTGTGTCACACGACACTCCTCCTCTCTGTGTCACACGACACTCCTCCTCTCTGTGTCACACGACACTCCTCCTCTCTGTGTCACACGACACTCCTCCTCTCTGTGTCACACGACACTCCTCCTTCTCTGTGTCACACGACACTCC
This sequence comes from Cherax destructor, assembly GCA_009830355.1. Lineage (NCBI taxonomy): Eukaryota > Metazoa > Arthropoda > Malacostraca > Decapoda > Parastacidae > Cherax > Cherax destructor. The sequence goes on from WNWK01018524.1 coordinate 4,334, forward strand.
TCCTCTCTGTGTCACACGACACTCCTCCTCTCTGTGTCACACGACACTCCTCCTCTCTGTGTCACACGACACTCCTCCTCTCTGTGTCACACGACACTCCTCCTCTCTGTGTCACACGACACTCCTCCTCTCTGTGTCACACGACACTCCTCCTCTCTGTGTCACACGACACTCCTCCTCTCTGTGTCACACGACACTCCTCCTCTCTGTGTCACCACGACACTCCTCCTCTCTGTGTCACACGACACTCCTCCTCTCTGTGTCACACCTCTCTCGGACAGCTCCTCCTCTCTGTGTCACACGACACTCCTCCTTCTGTGTCACACGACACTCTCCTCTCTGTGTCACACGACACTCCTCCTCTCTGTGTCACACGACACTCCTCCTCTCTGTGTCACACGACACTCTCCTCTCTGTGTCACACGACACTCCTCTCTCTGTGTCACACGACACTCCTCCTCTCTGTGTCCACGACACTCCTCCTCTCTGTGTCACACGACACTCCTCCTCTCTGTGTCAGACACTCCTTCTGTGTCACGACACTCCTCTTCTGTGTACACGCCTACCTCCTCTCTGTGTCACACGACACTCCTCCTCTCTGTGTCACACGACACTCCTTCTCTGTGTCACACGACACTCCTCCTCTCTGTGTCACACGACACTCCTCTCTGTGTCACACGACACTCCTCCTCTCTGTGTCACACGACACTCCTCCTCTCTGTGTCACACGACACTCCTCCTCTCTGTGTCACACGACACTCCTCCTCTCTGTGTCACAGACACTCCTCTCTGTGTACACGACACTCCTCCTCTCTGTGTCACACGACACTCCTCCTTCTGTGTCACACGACACTCTCTCTCTTGTGTCACACGACACTCCTCCTTCTGTGTCAGCACTCCTCCTCTCTGTGTACACTCCTCCTCTCTGTGTCACGCACTCTCTCTGTCACACGCCTCCTCCTCTCTGTGTCACACGACATTCTCCTCCTCTCTGTGTCACACGACACTCTCCTCTCTGTGTCACACGACACTCCTCCTCTCTGTGTCACACGACACTCCTCCTTCTGTGTCACACGACACTCCTCTTCTGTGTACACGACACTCCTCCTCTCTGTGTCACACGACACTCCTCCTCTCTGTGTCCACGACACTCTTCTCTTGTACCTCTCCTTCTGTGTCACACGACACTCCTCCTCTCTGTGTCACACGACACTCCTCTCTCTGTGTCACAGACACTCCTCCTCTCTGTGTCACACGACACTCCTCCTTCTGTGTCACACGACACTCCTCCTTCTGTGTCACACGACACTCCTCCTCTCTGTGTACACGACACTCCTCCTCTCTGTGTCACACGACACTCCTCCTCTCTGTGTCACAGACACTCCTCCTCTCTGTGTCACGACATTCCCTCTGTGTCGCCTCCTCTCTGTGTCACACGACACCTCCTCTCTGTGTCACACGACACTCCTCCTTCTGTGTCACAGACACTTCCTCCTCTCTGTGTCACACGACACTCTCCTTCTGTGTCACGACACTCCTCTCTGTGTCACACGACACTCCTCCTCTCTGTGTCACACGACACTCCTCCTCTCTGTGTCACACGACACTCCTCCTCTCTGTGTCACACGACACTACTCTCTGTGCCACACGACACTCCTCCTCTCTGTGCCACACACTCCTCCTCTCTGTGCCACACGACACTCCTCCTCTCTGTGCCACACGACACTCCTCCTCTCTGTGCCACACGACACTCCTCCTCTCTGTGCCACACGACACTCCTCCTCTCTGTGCCACACGACACTCCTCCTCTCTGTGCCACACGACACTCCTCCTCTCTGTGCCACACGACACTCCTCCTCTCTGTGCCACACGACACTCCTCCTCTCTGTGCCACACGACACTCCTCCTCTCTGTGCCACACGACACTCCTCCTCTCTGTGCCACACGACACTCGTCCTCTGTCACACAACACTCGTCCTCTGTCACACGACACTCGTCCTCTGTCACACGACACTCGTCCTCTGTCACACGACACTCGTCCTCTCTGTGTCACACGACACTCCTCTCTGTCACACGACACTCGTCCTCTCTGTGTCACACGACACTCCTCTCTGTCACACGACACCCTTTTCTCTGTGTCATAACACGCCTTCTGTCACATGACACCCTTTTCTCTGTGTCATAATACTCAATCTCTAAGGAAACCTTTGCACCGCATCATTTGACACTTCAACGCCGAGTTACACGACCCTTTCTAACTTGTGTCGTGTCACCTGACACTCCAGGTTACCACACCCTGACTTTCCACATCCGTGTCCTCTGACACGCTCACCAGGTACACACATTGGCTTTCCACGTCGGTGTTCCCTGACGAGAGACACACAGGTCCCTGAGCTAGAAGTCTAGGTTAGCAGGTGTCCACTCCAGCAGTCTGGTGAACATTCAAGGCCAGTAGATGTATGCAGCAAGTCTGGTGAACACTCTCAAAGGCCAGTCGATGTACGCCGTGAGGTAGTCTGGTGAATACTCTCAAAGGACAGTAGATTTACAAGTCTAAGGCCTTGTCACCAGCAAGTATATTCCGAAGTCAGGAGTACACTCTGTAAGAGTCTGGTGTACACTCTCAAGCAAGTATTCTGAGAGAGTCTGGTGTACAATGTCAATCAAGCCAGCTCAGCAGTCCCCACACTGGGTTTGATGACGTACCCAGTGGTACTGCCGGCCAGCAGGTCAACTACCCAACCACCATATTGGTAGGAGGCCACAACAGTTGACCATGTGCAAGCTGAAGCAGAGCTGGAGTCACGAGCGTTGCAAAGCCACAGTCAGACTCATACTAGTGACAACCCATCTACTTCTTCACCCGCTACTACTACGACAGATGACAGTCCTGTAAGGCTCCATACTTATGGCCAAAGACCCAGGACAGCAGTACAGTTCTGTGACAGTGACGTACCTACTGACTTGTCCGGCTCCTACTTCTGGGTATTAATGCGCACACATTGTATAGTTAGTAAATAACGGAGTCAGGGTGGACAACATGTAAATATGCAAAATTATTTTAGAAGGGTACCCATTACTAACATGACAACACATCACTAACACAATGCATTACTAACATGACAACACATTACTAACATGACAACACATTACTAACATGACAACACATCACTAACATGACAACACATCACTAACATGACAACACATCACTAACATGACAACACATCACTAACATGACAACACATCACTAACATGATAACACATCACTAACATGACAACACATCACTAACATGACAACACATCACTAACACGACAACACATCACCAACATGACAACACATCACTAACATGACAACACATCACTAACATGACAACACATCACTAACACAACAACACATCACTAACATGACAACACATCACTAATACAACAACACATCATTAACATGACAACACATTACTAACATGACAACATATCACTAACATGACAACACATTACTAACATGACAACACATCACTAACATGACAACACATCACTAACATGACAACACATCACTAACATGACAACACATCACTAACATTACAACACATTATTAACATGACAACACATCACTAACACAACAACACATCACTAACACAACACATCACTAACACAACACATCACTAACACAACACATCACTAACACAACACATCACTAACACAACACATCACTGACATGACAACACATCACTAACACAACACATTACTAACACAACAAATCACTAACACAACATATCACTAACATGACAACACATCACTAACATGACAACACATCACTAACATGACAACACATCACTAACATGACAACACATCACTAACATTACAACACATTACTAACACAACACATCACTAACACAACACATCACTGACATGACAACACATCACTAACACAACACATTACTAACACAACAAATCACTAACACAACACATCACTAACACAACAACACATCACTAACATTACAACACATTACTAACACGACAACACATCACTAACTCAACACATTACTAACACGACAACACATCACTAACACAACACATTACTAACACAACAACACATTAATAACACAACACATCACTAACACAACACATTAACACAACAAATCACTAACACATCACTAACAAAACACATCACTGACACAACACATCACTAACATGACAACACATCACTAACACAACACATCACTAACATGACAACACATCAGTACCTAACTTTTCAAATAAACAACATTGGCACAATAAAGAAGTGTCTGCACATCAAGCAGCAGTTGCTTCACTTAGGTAAGTCAACATTCTCTCACAATAATGCCAATTATAAATAAGTTTCTCAGCATTGTATAACACATCACTAACAAAACACATCACTGACACAACACATCACTAACACAACACATCACTAACACAACACATCACTAACATGACAACACATCAGTACCTAACTTTTCAAATAAACAACATTGGCACAATAAAGAAGTGTCTGCACATCAAGCAGCAGTTGCTTCACTTAGGTAAGTCAACATTCTCTCACAATAATGCCAATTATAAATAAGTTTCTCAGCATTGTATAACAATACCCACAAGTTGATGCAACTCACAACTAAATGATAAAATAAAATACACCTGACTACTGGATTCCTCGGATCCACTGATAAGAAACATCAGTATGAAAAAAGTGTAATCTATTCTTTATCTTCATGATAAATTTTAAAGTGACACTAAGTACAAACATGCTCAAGGCCACAAGAAAATTACTAATCAATATTAACCCTTTCAGGGCCCAAGGCCATTTTTGGAAGGGGTGCACCAGTGTCCAAGAATTTAAAAAAAAAAAAAATCTTATTTTTTCTTATGAAATGGTAGAGAATCTTTTTCTGAAGGTAATAAAACAAAAAGTACGAAATTTGATGGAAAATTGACGAAATTATGCTCTCGTGAATTTTGATGTGTCAACGATATTTACGCATCGGCGATTTTGCCGACTTTGACTCCCATTTTAGGCCAATTACATTATTCCAGTCGACCAAATTCTTAGCTATTTCACTAGTACTACTTCTATTCTATCGATTGAGCACAAGAAATCGCCCAGTCAACTGTTTCAACTCCAAAATAAAGTGATTGGAAATTGGTAATTTAGCCAATTTAACTCAAAGTTCAAAATATTCCAATTTCAAAATAGGGTGCAGAATAAACAATGCAGGCATTCCTGGCACTAAACTAACATTTCCTCTGTTCATTAATTACGTTTTCAGACTTTATAAATGAATTCCATTTTGATTTTTTATTCACATAATGAATTTTTATTCAAACCAAAAAATGGAAGATTTACTGTTATGCAATATTATAATAATTGTACAAATAATATCACCACATTTGTGAACGTATATTAGACCCACCAGCTGGCGTGTATTAGACGTGTGAGGTCATTTGTTTACTCTTGAACATCGGCAAAAATGTAACATTTCCGCTACTTTGAGCTCAGTTTCAAGCCATTTTCAGTACTAAAACCAATCAAAATCATCTCTATATCTGTAAAATATCTTCCATTCTATCAAATGAGACCAAGAAATCGCAAATACAACTATAAAAAGTGTACGAAAAAACACTGCAAAGTCGCTGTTTTAATCGAAAATTACAATTTCAGTTTTTTTTTCTCATTATGCACTGTGTGCTGCAGGATTTGTTTTATGTGGTGCACACTTACCACATAGATGTATTCTCTCATATCTAGGCCCAAATTTACCGCTCAAAGCTTATCTGAGTGAGCTGAGCTCATGACCTAGAACTACGGCACGGACCCTGAAAGGGTTAAGGATATAAAAATATTTAGACAAATCTCCAATAGTATAAGACCTAAAAAAAAAATGCATAAATTAAAATAAATGAAAGCCTTTTTCACCTACTAAGATTGTAAGTTTAACCCATTCAGGGTCACGACCCCTGCTCTCAGGGTCACGACCCCTGCTCTCAGGGTCATGACCCCTGCTCTCAGGGTCACGATCCCTGCTCTCAGGGTCACGACCCCTGCTCTCAGGGTCACGACCCCTGCTCTCAGGGTCACGACCCTGCTCTCAGGGTCACGACCCTGCTCTCAGGGTCACGACCCTGCTCTCAGGGTAACGACCCTGCCTCAGGGTCACGACCCCTGCTCTCAGGGTCACGACCCCTGCTCTCAGGGTCACGACCCCTGCTCTCAGGGTCACGACCCCTGCTCTCAGGGTCACGACCCCTGCTCTCAGGGTCACGACCCCTGCTCTCAGGGTCACGACCCCTGCTCTCAGGGTCACGACCCCTGCTCTCAGGGTCACGACCCCTGCTCTCAGCGTCACGACCCCTGCTCTCAGCGTCACGACCCCTGCTCTCAGCGTCACGACCCCTGCTCTCAGCGTCACGACCCCTGCTCTCAGCGTCACGACCCCTGCTCTCAGCGTCACGACCCCTGCTCTCAGCGTCACGACCCCTGCTCTCAGCGCCACGATCCCTGCCTCAGCGTCACGACCCCTGCTCTCAGCGTCACGACCCCTGCTCTCAGCGTCACGATCCCTGCTCTCAGCGTCACGACCCCTGCTCTCAGGGTCACAACCCCTGCTCTCGGGGTAGCAAAATTTATAAAAAAATAAAAAATCTTATGAAATGGTAGAGAATCTTTTTCTGAAGGTAACAAAGAAAGTACCAAATTTAATGGAAAACTGATGAAATTACACTTTCGCAAATTTTACTGTGTCAGCGATATTTACTCATTGGAGATTTCGTCCACATTTTGTCTGATTTTAGCCCAATTCTTTTGTTCTAGTTGACCAAATTCTTAGCTACCTGACTAGAATGTCTTCCATTCTATCGAATGAGTACAAGAAACTGCCCACTCAACTATTTAAACTACCCAATAAAGTGATCAGGTATTGGTAATTCGGCCAATTTCACAAAATTAAAAAATTGCCAATTTAAAAATAGGGTCCAGAATAAACAATGTAGACATTCCTGGCACTAAAAAAAAACATTTCCTCTGTTCATTGTCAAGTCTTCAGGCCCCTCTTATATTTCTTGCTTTCCATTTTGAATCTTTATCCACAATAATCCTACACCAACTGAAAACACTTCTAGAGCAAAGGCATGGACATTGGCCTCCACTCCAGAACAACAGATATTACAGCCAGCAAATAAAACCCCCCTAAATTCCACCAATATAACGAAATTTGTCTTTGCAAACATAAAGGGTCTAAAGACATCAAAAAACAACAAAATTCCTTACAATAAGGGACTGCTCACGAAGTCAAATGCAATGTTTGTGGCATTCACAAAGACCCACATAAAGGATCATTATGACAATGAAATATGGATCCCAGGTTATAACCTATTCAGATGCGATAGACTAAAAGACTAAACAGGCAACAAGGGAGGGGGGGGGGCCTGTACGTCACAGAGTTTCTCATTTGCTCAGAACTACTAAACACCTCAAATGATGTAGTTGAAGTTTTTGCGATAAAGACTGAAAACCAAAACCTTGTCATTGTGGTGGTATACAAGCCTCCAGATGCAACTTCCCAGCAATTCCAGGAGCAGCTTTTGAAAATTGACCACTGTCTGGAAAATCTCCCAACTCCTGCCCCAAACATCTTATTACTAGATTTCAACTTTAGACACCTAAAATGGAGGAGTATAACAAACAGTGTTTTAGCAGAGATCACCCCAGGAGGCAGCGCAGATGAAAATTCACACACACACACACACACGAACTATTAAATCTCTGCACCAAATTCACCTTAAACCAGCAAATATTAGAGCCTACAAGACTAGAAAATACGCTGGACCTCATCTTTACTAATAACAACGATCTGATATGGAATATAACCGTATCAAAGACAATACACTCAGATCACAACATAATAAAGGTACAGACATGTATGCACAGGGCTCCTGACCAGCAAAATGTGATCAGTCATGAAGGCCTCTTCACAAAATTCAATTTTAATAACAAAAACATACAATGGGATCAAGTCAACCGTGTCCTAAATGAAACATGCTGGGAAGATATCCTAAACAACACGGATCCGAACATTTGCCTAGTAAAAATGAACTCTGTGGTTCTTGAGATCTGCTCAAGACACATTCCATTAAGAAAAAGAACGAGAAGATGTAAACTAGAAAGAGATACACACTCCCTATATAGACGAAGGCAAAGAGTCACAGAGCTGCTGAGAGGAGCCAATATATCTGAAATACGAAAGGAGGCACTGGTCAATGAAATTGCAAATACGTATCGAACTTGAGCTGAAGGAATCTTACAGGAGACAAGAATCACACAAAGAACTAAAAGCCATAAAGGAAACTGGAAAAAAAATACTTCTCTTATGCCAAACCTAAGGAAAAAACAACATTCAGTATTGGTCCCCTGCTTAGGCGGGATGGGACATACACAGATGACAGCCAAGAAATGAGTGAGATATTAAAGTCCCAATACGACTCAGTGTTCAGCGAGCCGCTGCCCAGACTAAGGGTCGACAATCCAAATTAATTCTTTATGAAAGAAACTCAAAATTTGGTCATCTCAAAAATCAAGGATATTATCCTAATTCCACAAGACATTGAAAAGGCAATAAATGACATGCCCATGCACTCTGCCCCAGGCCCAGACTCAAGGAACTCTGTGTTCACCAAGAATTGCAAGAAGTCCCTATCGCGTGCCTTCAGGGGCAGTAACACCTGTCTCTGAGCGCGAATAAAAAAAAAATTCCAAAAATTATGAAAATTGAGTTAATCTTATAGAAAAATAGCTTAACTCTCTGGCTACACAATGGTACAAGACTCAATGTAATACGACGTTTCTACAAGGAATTATAGTCATTTATATCATGTATGGTGACGGCGATGTGCGCAGCTCGCCTGCTCTCAGCCCGTATATTTTTAGAATTTTTTTCCATTTTTTTTCTTTACTGTTTCGTGTATTATTCATTTTAATGGTGTAATTTACGATTTGGCATCACATGAGAGTGGGCGGAGCTTATACGTAGTCTACCAGCCAATCAGGAACGATCTGGGAATATTTGCTGACGTCAGCAGAATTCCCGCTCTGAGAGGCACCATATATTATTTCATTATGCTAATATCAATTCTACGGCTTATTTATCTATCACAATTGATCTAATATGAAATAATAAACACTATAAATAACATATAAACATGTTATATGCTCCAGCATGAATAAAAATGAGCTCTAATATAGTGCAGTCTCTATCAGCAATATGGGTATAAAAATGATTCCCCTTCCCTCCCTTTCCCATAACGTTTTCTTTGGCCTGTGAGTAAGAGAAAACGATGTTTTAGAGGCTAATTACACTAAAACATTAGTTTTACAAAGAAAACATTGAAACAAGTGATTTTTTCGAAAAAAAAAGAAAATTTCCCGAGGCGGGTGGCCGGCTCCGCTCCAGGCGCTTTACAGGCGAATATCTCGGAAGTAAGTTATTGACTTATTTTACTTTGTGGAGTTTTTACTGTTTGATTAAATGAAATAATATTCTCAGGAATGGTAAAAATATGATTGTTCCTATTTTTAAGAATGCACTTTTGTAAATATTCCAAATATTTTGGGATTTATTTGGGAGTAAAGGGCAGATTTTTTTTCAACATTCAAACAGTTACATGCTTTATTTTTTTGTGGAATAAAGATAAGATGTTTACAGGAAAGTACGTTCTCAAAAAATCGTATTAGCATTGTTCTTTCAGTACCAAGTCCCAAAACAACCTTACGTAGTGACATATAGGGTACGGATCCTGCCAAACGTCCTGACATGAAATTTTCAGTAAATATTTTTTTTTTCAGTTGTTTGGACTATCTTATTGAATATTTTTTTAAAACATACTGAGTGAACACTTCTATGTGTAAAAAAAAAAATGAAAGAAATTCGACGAACAGAAAAAAAAAAAATTGACATGTTATACTGCCCCTTCAGCATTCTATGGAAAGGGAGCATGGACACGAGGGTCATCCCACACACACTAAAAACAAAAGACATAGCCCCACTCCACAAAAGTGGCAGTAAAGCAATTGCAAAGAGCTATAGACCGAAAGCACTAACATCCCATATCATAAAAATCTTTGAGAGAGTTCTAAGAAGCAGGATCGCCAACCACCCAGATACCCATAAACTACACAACCCAGGGCAACATGGATTTAGAGCAGGTCGCTCCTGCTTGTCCCAGCTACTGGACCACAATGACAAGGTCCTGGATGCTGTTGAGGATAAACAAAATACAGATGTAGTAAACCTTTATCACACAAAATGCGTGATAAAGGAATAACAGGAAAAGTTGGTGGATGGATCTATAACTTCCTGACAAATAGAACACAAAGAGTAAATAGTAAACAGAGTACAGTCCCAGGCAGCCACGGTGAAAAGCTCTGTTCCACAAGGCACAGTACTCGCTCCCATTCTATTCCTCATCCTCATTTCTGACATAGACAGAGATTTAAGCCATAGCTCCGTGTCTTCCTTTGTGGATGACACCCGGATTGCCATGGCAGTGACCTCCATCGAAGACACCGCAAGACTCCAAGCGGACATCAACCAAATCTTCAAATGGGCCACTCAAAACAATATGAAGTTCAATGAGGAGAAATTTAAACTACTCAGATATGGAAAACTTGAAGAAATTAAAACTGTATCAGGGTATATGACAAATTGTAACCATACAATAGAGCGAAAAAGAAATGTGAAGGACCTGGGAGTGATAATGCCAGAGGATCTCGCCTTCAAAGACCACAACAATGTATCTACATCATCTGCTAGGAAAATGATAGGATGGATAATGAGAACCTTTAAAACTAGGGACACCAAGCCCAGGATGACACTCTTCAAATCACTTGTTCTCTCTAGGCTGGAATACTGCTGTACACTAACGGCCCCCTTCAAGGATGGAGACATTGCAGAACCTTTTAGAGTGTACAAAGAACTTTCATGGCACACATAAGTACGATAAGGCACCTAAATTACTGGGAATGGTTGAACGTCCTTGATCTGTATTCCCTGGAGTGCAGGAGAGAGAGATACATGATAATATACACTTGGAAGGTGTATATACATAAGGGGGATTACCAATAGACCCCTGGCTGTCTTCAAGAAGGCACTGGACAGGCACCTTAAGTCAGTACCTGACCAACTGGGCTGTGGTTCGTACGTCAGTTTCCGTGCAGCCAGCAGTAACAGCCTGGTTGATCAGACCCTGATCCACCATGAGGCCTGGTCTCAGACCGAACCGCGGGGGCGGTGACCCCCGAAACCCTCTCCAGGTAAACTCCAGGTAAGGAGAAATTCAGAAGGTTGCCAGTAGTTGGCACCACGATCAGCAAAACATTGGTAACCACTACTACTTTTCACCTGTCTAGACTTAAGTAGTCTATAAGTACAGTGGAACCCCGGTTAACGAAAAAAAATCATTGCAGAAGCCTGCTCAAGTGCCATTACCGAACGAATTTACTTCCTTAAGAAAAAATGTCATTTAGGTTAGTCTATTTCAGACCCCCAAAAATACACTTCCACAAGCACTTACAATATCATACTTACATAATTGCACGATTTCCGGTGTGTTCGTTAACCAGGGTTCCACTGTACAGTGGAACCCTGCATTTGGCACGCACTGGATATCAGACTTTTTGGATTTAGAACACTTTTTTGGCCGAAATTTTGCTTCGAATTTCGTACCTTGCCCCAGGAATCATATGTATCAGACATCTGTCCACTGGAACGCTGCCTCAGTCTGGCTCTGTCACAGGTTGAGTGAGCATTCATCTGAAACATTTCGCAATTTTTGTGCTTGTTTCTTGATTGCGACTGAAATAAGCCACAATGGGCCCAAAGAAAGTTCCTAGTGCCAGCCTCTCTCTCAGCCAGGGCTGAGAGAGAGGGGAGAATGTGCCTTCTTCAGTGATTCTATAATATGTACGATACTAAAGCAGCAGGAGTCGATAAAGGCTATAGATCCAGCCACCGATAAAATGTAGCATTAACAGTGTAGCAAGTAAATTAAACCTTTGACTGTTTTGGTTGTATATACATCTTACGAGCCACTGTTTCGGACGTATATACAGTGGACCCCCGGAAATCGGCCATAATTCGTTCCAGAATGTTGTTTGAGTGGCATTACCGAACGAATTTATTCCCATAAGGACAAATGTAAATTAGATTAGTTGTTTTAGACCCCCAAATACACTTACAAAAGCACTTACAAAAATACACTTACATAATTGTTCGAGTTGGGAGGTGGCCGATTTCCGGGGGTCCACTGTATACTCAAAAATTCTAGTGGCTTCAAATCAAGAGGGAGAAAGCTGGTAGGTTCTCATATGAGAGAATGGGTCTGTGTGGTCAGTGTGCGCTGTATAAAAAAAATCCTGCAGCACGCAGTGCATAATGAGAGAGAAAAAATTCTGACTGTGTTTCTGGATTAAAACGCCGAATTTGAGGTGTATTTTCATATAGTATTTATGGTTGTATTCTCTTTTTTGTTGTCTCATTTGTTAGAAGGGAAAACATTCTACAGAAGATGGAGGGAATATTTTGAGGAATTGTTAAATGTTGATGAAGACAGAGAAGCTGTGATTTCGTGTATAGGGCAAAGAGAAGAACAGAACCCTTTCAAAGATTTTTATGATATGGGACATTAGCGCAATTGGTCTGTAGTTCTTTGCCATTGGTTTACTGCCCCCTTTGTGGAGCGGGGCTATGTATGTTGTTTTTAGTAGCTGCGGGACGATCCCAGTGTCCATGCTCCCTCTAAATAGAGATGATTTTGATTAGTTTCATGATGAAAACGACCTTGAAATTGAGCTCAAAGTAGCGGAAATGTTCGATTTTTGCCAATGTTCAAGAGTAAACAGATCACGCCACGCGTCCAATACACATCAACTGGTGAGTCTAATATTCTTTCAAAAATGCACTGATATTATTTATACCATTTTTACAATAATGCAATAGTCTTCATAACAGCAAATCTTCTATTTTTTTGTGAAAAAAAAATCAAAATAGAAAGCAAGAGTAATATAGGAGGGGCCTAAAGACGTAACTAATGAACAGATAACATTTTATTTTAATGCCAGGAATGTCTGCATTGTTTATTCTGGACCCTTTTTTGAAATTGACAACTTTTTTATTTTGCATGAAATTGGCTAAATTGCCAATTTCTGACCACTTTATTAGGTAGATGAAATCGGTAAATTCGTGGTTTCTTGTACTTAATCGATAGAAATAGAGTTCTAAGGAAATAGCTATGAGTTTGGTCGACTGGAACAATGGAATTGACCGAAAATAGGGCTCAAAGTCGGCGTAATTGCCGATGCGTATATATTGCCGAGATCACTAACTTCGCGATAGCGTAATTCCGTTAAGTTTTCCATCAAATTTCATACTTTTGGTGCCATTAACACCGGGAAAAGATTCTCTATCATTTCATAAGAATTTTTGGGTTATCTTATATAATTTACACTATGTATAATAACTGTACTCATGTGTACCTGTGAGAGTTGGTCGGTCAGTCAGTCAGTCACATCATTACAGAAAGTTCTGTGCTAAACATACACTCTTTTTCAGTGAGTCAGTCAAGTCAAGTAAGTCATTCAGTCAAGTCAGTAAGTTATTCAGTCAAGTAAGTCATTCAGTAAGTTATTCAGTCAAGTAAGCCATTCAGTCAAGTCAGTAAGTCATTCAATCAAGTCAGTAAGTCATTCAGCCAAGTCACTAAGTTACTCAGTCAAGTCAGTAAGTCATTCACTCAAGTCAGTAATTCATTCAGCCAAGTCAGTAAGTTATTTAGTCATGTCAGTAAGTCATTTAGTCAAGTCATTGTGCCATTCAGTCAAGTCAGTGTGCCATTCAGTCAAGTCAGTGTGCCATTCAGTCAAGTCAGTGTGCCATTCAGTCAAGTCAGTGTGCCATTCAGTCAAGTCAGTGTCATTCAGTCAAGTCAGTGTCATTCAGTCAGTCACATTTAGTAAGTCAGTCAGTCAGTCAAACTAACTCATATTTACCTCATTTTATGTGTGCAAAGTGACACTTTATTACGTCCACAGATTATCTCGTCTAATATCTCTGTTTTCTTCGTTAATTCTAAGTCTTAAATGCTTATACCTTTTCTTGCCACTTTCATCAACACTGGTATGCATACTGGGTGTCATTATTGCTTGGCAGATACAAGATATGGTAATTAAGAGATTAAAACACAATTCACAAACACAGCTAGCTTGTTGGAGAGAAGAGAAACTGGACACGTATGAAGTACGAATGCTGGGATGGTGGTGGCGGGGGATGGTGGGAGGTCTCCCCCGCTGATCCACAAGGCTGCAATTCGTCAATCGTGCCATACCTGAATCGTGCCAAATACTAAATAAACTTGTGTTAAATGACGGTCTACTGTACAGCCCCTCCACACTTACCGACGACGTTTACCGACAACTGAGTTACGACAGCTCTCCGACAAAATAAGAAAAAATAATTAATAGATAATAATAATCTCTCTGGGGCATTTTAAATGTCATATATTTCATAATAATAAAGATGACACAAGGGAGGGTTCCCGGCATCAGTGCAATTTATCAAATGTCACTGACTGTCATCAGTTATCTGACACTTACGTGTATAGTGTGCAAAGTCTTGGAGAAAATCATCAGGAAAAGAATGGTGGAGCATCTGGAGCAGAACAGGATAATCAACGCCAGACAGCACGGATTCAGGGAAGGCAAATCCTGTGTAACAAACCTCCTGGAGTTCTATGATAAAGTAACAAAGGTAAGGCAAGAGAGAGAAGGGTGGGTTGACTGCATTTTCTTGGACTGCAGGAAGGCCTTTGACACAGTTCCTCACATGAGATTAGTAAAGAAGATGGAAGACCAAGCGTGTATAACAGGAAGGGCACTGGAATGGATCAGGGAATACCTCACAGGGAGACAACAACGGGTCATGGTGTGTGATGAGGTATCACAGTGGGCGCCTGTGATGAGCGGTGTACCGCAGCGGTCAGTCCTAGGACCAGTGCTATTCTTGCTATATGTGAATGACATGACAGACGGGATAGACTCAGAAATGTCTCTTTTCTCAGATGATGTGAAATTAATGAGGAGAATCACATTGGATGAAGACCAAGCAGGACTTCAAAGAGACCTGGACAAGCTTGACATCTGGTCTAGCAACTGGCTGCTCGAATTTAACCCCACCAAATGCAAAGTCATGAAGATCGGAGAAGGGCAAAGAAGACCGCTGACAGAGTACAGGCTAGGTGGACAAAGGCTACAAACCTCATCAAAGGAGAAAGACCTTGGGGTGAGTATAACACCAAGCACGTCTCCGGAAACACACATCAACCAGATAACCGCGGCAGTATATGGGCGACTGGCAAACCTAAGATTAGCGTTCCGTTACCTTAACAAGGAATCGTTCAAGACACTGTACACCGTGTACGTCAGGCCCATACTAGAGTATGCAGCACCAGTCTGGAACCCACACCTGGTCAAGCACGTCAAGAAATTAGAGAAAGTACAAAGGTTTGCGACAAGGCTAGTTCCACAACTCAGGGGACTGCCCTATAAAGAAAGGTTGAGGGAAATAGGACTAACAACACTGGAGGACAGAAGGGTTAGAAGAGACATGATAACGACACACAAAATACTGCAGGGAATCGACAAGGTAGATAGTGACAGGATGTTCCAGAGAGGAAACACAGAAACAATGGGACACAACTGGAAGCTGAAGACTCAGATGAGTCAGAGGGATGTTAGGAAGCAATTCTTCAGCCATAGAGTAGTTAGGAAGTGGAATAGTTTAGCGAACGATATAGTGGAGGCGGGAACCATACATAGTTTTAAGACAAGGTAAGATAAAGCTCATGGAGCAGGGAGAGCAGAGACCCAGTAGCAGACAGTGCAGAGGCAGGGCCAGGAGCTGAGTCTCGACCCCTGCAACCACAATTAGGTGAGTACAATTAGGTGAGTACTTGTCACAACATAAAAGAATGTGACCACGACCATTACAGAAGGTTATGTGCTAAACATACATTCTGTTTCAGTAAGTCAGTCGAGTCAGTAAGTCATTCAGTCAAGTCAGTGTGTCATTCAGTCAAGTCAGTGTGTCATTCAGTCAAGTCAGTGTGTCATTCAGTCAAGTCAGTGTGTCATTCAGTCAAGTCAGTGTGTCATTCAGTCAAGTCAGTGTGTCATTCAGTCAAGTCAGTGTGTCATTCAGTCAAGTCAGTGTGTCATTCAGTCAAGTCAGTGTGTCATTCAGTCAAGTCAGTGTGTCATTCAGTCAAGTCAGTGTGTCATTCAGTCAAGTCAGTGTGTCATTCAGTCAAGTCAGTGTGTCATTCAGTCAAGTCAGTGTGTCATTCAGTCAAGTCAGTGTGTCATTCAGTCAAGTCAGTGTGTCATTCAGTCAAGTCAGTGTGTCATTCAGTCAAGTCAGTGTGTCATTCAGTCAAGTCAGTAAGTCATTCAGTCAAGTCAGTAAGTTATTCAGTCAAGTAAGTAAGTCATTCAGTCAAGTCAGTAAGTTATTCAGTCAAGTAAGTAAGTCATTCAGTCGAGTCAGTGTGTCATTCAGTCAAGTCAGTGTGCCATTCAGTCAAGTCAGTGTGCCATTCAGTCAAGTCAGTGTGTCATTCAGTCAAGTCAGTGTGCCATTCAGTCAAGTCAGTAAGTTATTCAGTCAAGTAAGTCATTCAGTCAAGTCAGTAAGTTATTCAGTCAAGTCAGTAAGTCATTCAGCCAAGTCACTAAGTTATTCAGTCAAGTCAGTAAGTCATTCAGTCAAGTATGTCATTCAGTCAAGTCGGTAAGTCATTCAGCGAAGTCACTAAGTTATTAAGTCAAGTCAGTAAGTAATTCAGTCAAGTTAGTCATTCAGTCAAGTAAATCATTCATGTCACTGTAAGCTCAGGAAGAGTTCATAGGGTATAACCGTTTCTGCTCTCGTGACCAACCGATGCAACCGTTAGCCCAATGTCAAAGGTCACCCATGTCAAAGGTCAATACTTTGAACGATATGAGCCCTGCTCGGGGCAGTGCCTCAGTTACCATCGAGACACCGTGTAGGAATAGACCAGGCTTGCGGCTCTTGAGATTCCACCCTGTCTAATATACCAAGTTACCATCCCAAACTCGTCTGTTCATTACCCAATCTACGAAAGAACCTCCACGCAACATTCAGTCAAATCAGTAAGTCATTCAGTCAAGTCAGTGTGTCATTCAGCCAAGTCAGTAAGTCATTTAGTCAAGTCAGTAAGTCATTCAGCCAAGTCAGTAAGTCATTCAGTCAAGTCAGTAAGTCATTCAGTCAAGTCAGTAAGTCATTCAGTCAAGTCAGTAAGTCATTCAGTCAAGTCAAGTGTGCCATTCAGTCAAGTCAGTGTGTCATTCAGTCTAGTCAGTGTGTCATTCAGTCAAGTCTGTCATTCAGTCAAGTCAGTGTGTCATTCAGTCAAGTCAGTGTGTCATTCAGTCAAGTCAGTGTGTCATTCAGTCAAGTCAGTAAGTCATTCAGTCAAGTCAGTAAGTCATTCAGTCAAGTCAGTAAGTCATTCAGTCAAGTCAGTAAGTCATTCAGCCAAGTCAGTAAGTCATTCAGCCAAGTCAGTAAGTCATTCAGTCAAGTCAGTGTGTCATTCAGTCAAGTCGGTAAGTCATTCAGCCAAGTCAATAAGTTATTCAGTCAAGTCAGTAAGTTATTCAGTCAAGTCAGTAAGTCATTCAGTCAAGTCAGTACGTCATTCAATCAGGCAGCTAGATAGACAGACATGATAAAGAAGCCCAAATTAATAAAAACTGACATATATGGAGAGGTATCCTAGGGTATGTGGAGCTGGGGGCTATAAAGAGAGAGGGAGAAGGTGGGTAGAGGGAGGGGTGGTGACACTTTTGAAGTCAGTAAGGGTTCATTCCTCGATTAGCGACGAAATCGTTTACCGACGGGGTCTTAGGCCCCTATCTCCGTCGTTAAGTGAGGAGAGGCTGTATTATTGTCAGAGTACATATAAAATATGCAATAACTTTAAAACACTTGAAATTTTGGAAAGTTTCCATACATAATAAAGAGATGTGCATGCGGAGAATGTAAACAAACCGGGTGGGGCGCGCCGTATTAGAGTACAGTGGAGCCCCGGAAATAGGCCGGTCTGATTATCGGCCGGCTCGAAAATCGATCGCTTTTTTCGGCCCGATTATTGGCCCGTGTCCCAAACCTGTCCGCCTGTGGTAAAGAAAGTGAGGAACACCATCGAAATGAAGGAGATAGTAGAAAAATATGAGAGTGGAAATGTGTTCTATGTGGACTAGGTTGCAGACATTTGTTGAAGAACACCACCCTGAGCAAGGTGAAATAAGCCATCTCTGCAACCAGTTCAGTGACAGAGCCATGTTGCACTTCAGGAAAATGTTAAAGAGGCGCCAGAAACAGAGCACACTTTGGACAGTTACTTTTCGAGGCAGGGGTCCAGTGACTCTCAAGCTGGTCCTAAAGGCATTAAAAGAAAAAGAAGGGAAGTAACCCTAGATAAGGACTTGTTACCTGAAGTCCTTATGGAGGGGGATTCCCCTTCCAAACACTAACCCCTTCTCCCCCTGTCCTCCTCCCTATCTTCCAGATGCCAGCAACTCTCTTCAATAAAGGTAAGTAAATGTTATTTATTCTTATGTTATTTATTCTTATGTTATTTATTATTTATTATGTAGTATTTATAATTATGTGTTAATAATGTTGTTTTGTGTATGTAGAAATACAATTAATATCATTTAAATTTATTATTTTTTAATATTTTTGGGCATCTGGAACGGATTAATTGTATTTACATTATTTCTTATGGGAAATAATGGTTCAGAAATCGGCCAGTTTGATTTTAGGCCTAGCTCCTGGAACGGATTATGGCCTATTTCTGGGGGTCCACTGTATTAGAAAGACCACTCGCCGCATATAGAATTTTGATCATAATTTGAAATCGCCCTATTAGCAGAACGCTAATAAAGCTGTAAAGCGAGGCCCTACTGTATTCTTATTCTCATTTACTTGCATTCATAATCTAGCATTAAAGAGATAGTCTGACTGCTTGTTTATTTTTGTTTGTTAATTAATACCATTGTAAAACACCTACCTACACTTGATTCTTAAATTCAGCAACTCTCAGTTGTGTTATTTTTAGATGAAATATATTTTTAAAAATTAGAATATGAAACTTTGTAACAGTTGCTGTTACCAGAATTCCAGTTCTTGAATTGAATATCATCTAATGTTAAAAATTGTATCTATAAACTTACTAGAATATAACCAAAATAATTTTTTGTATAATCATGTACAATGGTATACAGCCTCCTCACTTACAGACGTACTCGTTTACCACAACTCGGAGTTACGATGGGCTCTTGGCGAATTAAAAAAGAAAAAGCAGCACTTGGAAGAGGAAAATGGAAGTACCACAGAAGTTCACAGTAAAGGTGTTAGCTGGTGTGTTGGTGTGTGTGTTTACATTCTCGGTGTCTCTCTGGCAGCTTAATTAATATAATAATAATAATATAACATTTTTATTTTGTTGCAAGTTACAAGTATACATAGGTATTGGTAGTTACAATTATAAAACTGTAATGCAAGGAGAGCCACTGGCATGCCATGGCATTAGGGGCAGCTTAGTCTAAAGACTTATTCACTATGTACATAATACTAGAGAAATTGATTGAGTTTACTATTCTAGTTATATATTTTATTTCAAATTACAATATGATAATACTATACTATTAAAAAGACAATACTAGAGAAATTGGTTGAGTTTATTCTTGTTGTATATTTTATTTCAAATTAAAATATGTTCATGCTATACTAGTAAAATAACAATACTAGAGAAATTTATTGAGTTTTTTCTAGTTATATATTTTATTTCAAATTACAATATGATACTATACTATTAAAATGACAATATGATGATATGAAATTGCAACAAGTGTTAAGGAGGATGACACTATAAAACTGAGATTATCTTAAGGAAAATAACATTGGGTTTGAAGGTTGTTACAGTATGAGTATTTAGTATAGGGTGAGTAGGTGATTTTTGAGAAGAAATTATTATACTCAGTGAACAAGGTATGTTGATGGTAAGAATAATAATAATAATTAATAAATAATAATAATCGCTCTGGGGCAGTTTAAATGTCATAAGTATTTCATAATAATAAACATGACACAAGGAGGGTCCCTGCAGCAGTGCAATTTATCAAATGTCACTGACTGTCATCAATTATATGACACTTGTCACAACACCATAAAAAAAAGTGACCGCGACCATTACAGAAAGTTATGTGCTAAACATACACTCTCTTTTCAGTCATTCAGTCAAGTCAGTAAGTCATTCAGTCAAGTCAGTAAGTCATTCAGCCAAGTCAGTAAGTCATTCAGCCAAGTCAGTAAGTTATTCAGTCAAGTCAGTAAGTCATTCAGTCAAGTCAGTAAGTCATTCAGTCAGGCAGACAGACAGACATAATAAGACACCCAAATTATTAAAAAGTGACATACAGTGGTCCCTCGTGTTTCGGTCATAATCCATTCCAGGAGCTAGACCTTAACATGAATTGCTCGAAAGTCGAAACCTTATTTCCCATAAGAAATAGTGTAAATACAATTAATCCGTTCCACCCAAAAATATTCACAAAAAAATCATTTTTTCAAAGAATAAATACTATAGTTTTACATACACAAAACAATTATAAAGTAATAAATTTATAATTAAACATTTAAAATAACATTTACTTACCTTTATTGAAGAGAGTTGCTGGCATCTGGAAGATAGGGAGGAGAGTGAGGGAGGGCTTAGTGTTTGGAAGGGAAATCCCCACTCCTTGCCTTCCTGCTACACTCCCTGCATGCCTGCTACGCTCCCTGCATGAATGCTACGCTCCCTGCATGAATGCTACGCTCCCTGCATGAATGCTACGCTCCCTGCATGAATGCTACGCTCCCTGCATGAATGCTACGCTCCCTGCATGAATGCTACGCTCCCTGCATGAATGCTACGCTCCCTGCATGAATGCTACGCTCCCTGCATGAATGCTACACTCCCTGCATGAATGCTACGCTCCCTGCATGAATGCTACGCTCCCTGCATGAATGCTATGCTCCCTTCATGAATGCTACGCTCCCTGCATGAATGCTACGCTCCCTGCATGAATGCTACCACTGGGTTGCCACTAGGAAGCTTCTTTGGACCCATGGTGACTTATTTCACAGTGACAATCACTAAACCACTGTTATGGGGCTATAGGACCCAACATGTATTGAAGTAATTTAGTAACATGAATACCTAATTATATTGAATTAATCAGAATTACTGCTTAAATGTCAAGAAGGGCAGGCCACTCTTTTAGACTAGAAGCCGAGTTAAATCTGATTTTCTCAATAAAATAAGTTATAAATACACACATTTAAATAAGTAGTTTATAAAGTAAGTCTTTTGTAAAAAGTAAATAAGGTGTATGATTATTATTATTGTGGGTACATGTGTAGAGTTGTGCAAGGCAACAGTCTTGTGTTTTTCATTGTTTTGTTTTTGGAGTGGGAGGAGCTTAGAGAGACTCCTCCTTCCTTCTCACTTCCCAAGATGGCTGCAGGAAGCTAGTACTAGAGGCTTTCTCTTGTCTTATGATTGTTTCTGGGCAGAATGTGGGTGCCAAGAGGTAAGGGATGTGCTGTAAATAGATAGTACCATCATAGTCTGTGCTTTCAAGTGTGTTAAGACACTGAGGGAAGGAGTGATGTTGAGAAAAGGAGGTATTAAGTGTGGAGGTGGACCATGCCATGTGATTTGGAGATGCTAGTTACATGTTGTTATGATTAAGGCTTGTATATCCTGTATAATAATCTTTGAATATAGCTTATTTTTATAATGTTGGTTTAAATAACCCATGGAGAGGACTGGTTAAGATTTTCAGATGCAGCAGCTAATCATGAATGTAAGTATTCCCCTAAACTATAAGACCTTTAAGTAAATACCCCATGCTAGAACATGTAGTGAGAACCTTGATGATAAAGTAAAGGGAAAATAACATAACAACCACCAATAAACACAACAAATTTATTGTGAATGTTTGATCTGAGTTCATTACCTTTGTAACTTGCTCAGCTATCAAAATTTGAGGTCCAGTCCCTGGACCCATTATGTACCTCTGTAATCTTTTGACTACCGCCCACAGGATGGGTATGGGGTGCATAATAAAGATATCAAACTATCAAAACGAAACACGAGGGACCACTGTACATATAAGGAGAGGTATCGGAGGGTGTGTAGGGCTGGGGGCTATACAGAGAGAGGGAGAAGGTGGGGAGAGGAAGGGGTGGTGACACTTTTGAAGTGTCAGTAAGGGGCCATTCCTTGATTAGTGACGTCGTTTACCGATGGGGTCTTAGGCCCCTATCTCTGTCGTTAAGTGAGGAGAGGCTGTACTTAAATGTATCTGTACCTAAATATACTTACACACTGTGCTGGCGTGCAGGTACACATTAAATCACTAAGAGTGTCCCTCTAGTCTTAAAGCCATAGTAATACTAATAGTACGTAATAATAATCACTCTTGAGCACATTATATGATTATTTTATGTTAATATAGACATTTTCATTAATCTATGATATTTTCTTCAAAATTATAAAAGAAACACATTACATAGCATATAAACATGCTATGTTTATATGCTATGGAGGTGTGGTTGCTGGGCGGAGGGAAAACATTATGTAATACAATGGACCCTCGATTATCGTAAGCCTTGGACTTTGTAAATTTTTATTTTCGAAACTTCATTTTTTGTCAAAATATAGCCTTGAAGTTCGTAATTTGCCTCGATAATAGTCGATTGTCCCAAACACGTATGAGCGCCCCCACACACCATTCACAGTCAGTGTGTGGCATTGTTTATCAGCGATTGACCGTCACCCCATACATTTCGTAATATTTCATTCTTTTTTGTGCTTGCAACTGCTAAATAATCCACCATGGGCCCAAAGAAAGCTAGTGCCAGCCCTTTAGTAAAGAAGGTGAGAAACACGATAGACTTAAAGAAAAAGATTGTAGAAAAATATGAAAGTGGTAGTGGTAGTGATAGTGGTAGAGGGTGGTAGTGATGGTGGTAGAGGGTGGTAGTGATGGTGTTAGTGGTTGTGATGGTGGTAGAGGTTGGTAGTGATGGTTGTAGAGGGTGGTAGTGATGGTGGCAGAGGGTGGTAGTGATGGTGGCAGAGGGTGGTAGTGATGGTGGCAGAGGGTGGTAGTGATAGTGGTAGTAGTTGTGATGGTGGTAGTGGTTGTGATGGTGGTAGAGGGTGGCAGTGATGGTGGTAGTGGTTGTGATGGTGGTAGAGGGTGGTAGTGGTTGTGATGGTGGTAGTGGTTGTGATGTTAGTAAAGGGTGGTAGTGGTTGTGATGGTAGTAAAGGGTGGTAGTGGTTGTGATGGTAGTAAAGGGTGGTAGTGGTTGTGATGGTGGTAGTGGTTGTGATGGCGGTAGAGGGTGGTAGTGATGGTGGTAAAGGGTGGTAGTGATGGTGGTAGTACTGGAGATTTGTGTAATGTGGAGTAGGATGGAAAGATTTGTGAAGGAACATCACCCTAACAAAGCTGTTGCAAGCCATGTTGGCAATGACAATGTTTTGTCCCATTTTAGGAAAATTTTAAAGAGATGAAAGAAACAGAGCTCTCTGGACAGGATATTTAGTGCCACAGGTGTGCAGTGACTCTCAAGCTAGTCCTATTGGCATTAAAATACAAAGAAGGGAAGTAACCCCAGAAAAGGACTTGGTACCTGAAGTCTTTAAGGAAGGGGATTCCCCTTCCAAACAGTAACTTCTCCATCCTCTCCCCTCCTCCCGTCTTCCATACATCAACAAGAGTCTTCAATAAAGGTAAGTGTGATGTTATTATTGTTTTATTCTTCATGTCTCATTGTTTTCTGTATGTAAATCTATATTTCATGTAAAAAAAATATTTTTTGTTAATACTTTTGGGTGTCTGGAACGGATTAATTGCATTTACATTATTTCTTATGGGGAAAAATGGTATCGCCAATCATAAATTTTCAATTTCGACAGACTCTCTGGAATGGATTAATTACGATAATCGAGGACCACTATACGTACTAATAATAATCACTCTTGGGCACATTAAATGTCTTATTTTACATTAATATAGACATTTTTATTAATCCATCTCTGATATTTTCTTAAAAATTATATAAGAAACACGTTACATAGCATATAAACATGCTATGTTTATATGCCAGGTGGAGGGAAAACATTACGTTTTCTCTGGTCCAGCATCAGAGAAAACGTGAATGAATCTGTGTTTGGCCCAGTCACTCCCCATTAACACTCCGCTTTTGTTTACAATTCTCAGCATGAATTATTCATTACTTCTCCCTTCGTTTATGTTGGCATCTAAAGGTAGTTGTTAGAAATAATTAAACTCGGTGAACAAGGTATGTTGATGGTAATAATATGGCTCTGGGCTGCATTAAATATCTTGTGTAATTATGTAGGTGCAGCTGTGTAGCCAGGTGGAATACATAGCTACACCTACCAGCTACCTACACCTGACTTCCTACAAATAAATACTACTCACCTCTCATTCTACAATAACCCTTTGACTGTCATAACCCCCAATCCTGAGGTGTCTCCTGTTGTCTCAAAATTTTCGAAAAAAAAAAATTATTTTTTCTTATGAAATGATAGAGAATCTTTTCCCAATGGTAATGACACCAAAAGTATGATATTTGATGGAAAACTTACGGAATTACGCTCTCGCGAAGTTAGTGATCTCGGCAATATATACACATTGGCAATTTTGCTGACTTTGAGCCCTATTTTCGGCCAATTCCATTGTTCCAGTCGACCAAACTCATAGCTATTGCTTTAGAACTCTATTTGTTTTATCGATTGAGTACAAGAAACCACCAATTTACTGATTTCAACTACCCAATAAAGTGGTCAGAAATTCGCAATTTGGCCAATTTCATGCAAAATAAAAAAGTTGTCAATTTCAAAATAGGGTCCAGAATAAACAATGCAGACATTCCTGGTACTAAAATAAGATGTTATCTGTTCATTAGTCACGTCTTTAGACCCCTCCTATATTACTCTTGCTTTCTATTTTGATTTTTTATTCACACAAAAAATAGAAGATTTGCCGTTATGCAGACTATTGCATTATATTGTAAAAATGGTATAAATAATATCAGTGCACTTGTGAGAGAATATTAGACTCACCAGTTGATGTGTATTGGATGCGTGGCGTGATTTATTTACTCATGAATATTGGCAAAAATCGAACATTTCCGCTACTTTGAGCTCAATTTCAAGGTCGTTTTCATCATGAAACTAATCAAAATCATCTCTATTTCTGTAGTATGTTTTCCATTCTATCAAATGAGACCACGAAAAGAGAATACAACCATAAATACTATACGAAAATACACCTCAAACTCGGCGTTTTAATCCAAAAACACGGTCAGAGTTTTTTTTCTCATTATGCACTGCATGCTGCAGGATTTTTTTTATACAGCGCACACTGACCACACAGACCCATTCTCTCATATGTGGGCCTACCAACTCTCTCCCGTTTGATTTGAAGCCGCTAGAATTTTTTAGTATATATACGTCCGAAACAGTGGCTCGTAAGACGTATGTATACGACCAAAACAGTCAAAGGGTTAAGAATACACATATTTTAAGGTAAATAACGAGTGTACTGTATGCGTATTTTATTTCTGGCTGCTTTAACCCTTAAACTGTCCACACGTAGATATACGTTCACTCGAGTAGCTGACCGAACGTAGATCTACGTTTTTTTTCAAATGCTTTTAACCTTGCCACGATAAGCCTGAGTTGCCTAGAGATCAGAGAATGGGTCTGTGCACTCAGTGTGTGTAGTATTACAAAATGTGGGAATGACAAACAAAATGCACTCTTCATTTTAAAGAAAAAGAACAATTTATTTTTTTCTCAAAATACTCGGTCAGCTACGCGAGTGAATGTATATCTACGTGTGGACAGTTTAAGGGTTAAATATCGTATATTAAGTCTGGACGGGGAGTCAGGGCTATCTACACCTGACTTCCTACAAATAAGTATTACTCGCCTCTCTCTCGCCCTACATTACAACTACAAATATTTTAAGGTAAGTAATGAATGTACTGTGTATGCATTTTACATTTTATTGTGTTTTTTAATGCCTAGTTCTATTACTAACTTTATATAAGTTAGTGTAAACTTGTTGTCAGGCATTTATATGCATTTATGAGTGGAAAAAATTGCGTTCTGCTTTCCAGCAGTAACCTGGAACCTAACCTGCTGTATAAGTGGGGCCCTACCGTACATAGTTTTTTTAAATATCTGAGTTTGAAAGAATTATACAGTATAATTAATTGTTACTGGGATCAGATTAGGAAAAAAAAGGTGTTTTTTTAACAGTAAGTTTGAAGTAACTGGCAGACAGAGAGAGAGAGACTGGAGTTTACAGGCAGGGAGTTCCACCCAGATTTTGGATCCTTTTATGCACATTGAGTTTTCACAAAGATTATGCCAGATACTGGGAATATCATAGAGATTTTTGTGTCTAGTATTATGTCTATGAGTTTTGTAGCAACTATCTCTTAAGAAAGTGTTTCAGTTTATTGTCCTTCATATGTAGTACGAGTGAATATTATGTATATTAACCCTTCGAGAGTTTGTCCCGAAGTTCTACGGCTTAGAAGCCAGGGGTCTAGGCTGTAGTACTACATCATGAGCTCAGCTCACTCAGATAAGCTGTGAGTGGTAAATCTGGGCCTAGATATGAAAGAATGCATCAATGTGGTAAGTGTGTACCATATAAAACAAATCCTAAAGCACGCAGTGCATAATGAGAAAAAAACTGCAACCATGTTTTTGGATTAAAACAACGACTTTGCAGTGTACAGCCTCTTCTCACTTAGTGACGTACTCGTTCACCAACGACTCAAACTTACAACAGGCTCTCTGACCAGTATGCACGGTGGCTAGCGCTCTTGCTTCACGCACGGAGGGCCCGGGTTCAATTCCCGGAGGGGCCGAAACATTTCGAAGTGTTTCGTTACACACACACACATACATACAACAGGCCTAGTGTCTAATCGACATGTGCCTAGGACAAAATGGTAACTAATGTATATTAGAGCTGATTTCCTCTGTTCTGTTTATTACAAAATAATGTACACTACAGCATAAACATTTTTAGATATACGAAAATTTTTATAAATGGTGCAAAGGTGACATTAAAACAATATCAAAGATGGTTGACACAAACCCTCTACAATTACAGTATGCTCCTTGCTTAGCAACGAATTCGTTTACTGACGTGGTCTTAGGAATGGAACTCCGTCATTGAGGAGAGGCTGTATTTTCGTATGGTTTTTACAGTTGTATTCGCGGTTTCTTAGTCTCATTTGATAAGAGTGGATGATATATTACAGAAATAGAGATGATTTTGATTGGTTTTAGTACTTAAAATAGCTTGAAATTGAGTTCAAAGTAGTGGAAATGTTTGATTTTTGCCAATGTTCAAGAGTAAACAAATCACATCATGTGTCCAATACACGTCAGCTGGTGGGTCTAATGTGCATTCACGAATGCAGTGATATTATTTATACAATTATTACAATATTGTATACCAGCAAATCTTCTATTTTTTTGTGTGAATAAAAATTCTTTATGTGAATAAAAATAAAAATGAAATTCATCTGTAAAGCCTGGAAACATAACTAATAAAAAGAGGAAATGTTATTTTAGTGCCAGGAATACCTGCATTGTTTATTCTGGACCCTATTTTGAAATTGGAATATTTTGAACTTTGTGTGAAATTGGCCAAATTACCAATTTGAAATAACTGATTGGACAATTTCTTGTGCTCAATAGATAAAATAGAACACATACTAGTGAAATAGTTAGGAATTTGGTCTAATGGAACAATGTAATTGGTCAAAAAAAAGGACTCAAAGCGTAATTTTGTCAATTTTTCATCAAGTTTTGTACTTTTTGTTTTATTATCTTCAGAAAAAGATTCTCTACCATTTCACAAGAAAAAATAATAATTTTTGTTTTTTTAATTCTTGGACCCTGTCAGGAATTTTCTGATTGGGGGTCTGCACCCTCAAAGGGTTAAGTAGGTTTATGTCTTTGAAGAATGGGGGACGGTGTTGTCTGGCAGTAGAAAGAGTGATCATTCATATTACCACCTTTTGTTGAGTTATTATTAGCTTAAGGTGATTTGCTGTAGGTGGATCCCCAGGCATAAATAGCAGAGGTGAGGTAAGGATAAAATACTAGTAGTATAGTGGGAGTAGGGTTGTTTGAGGTACATAGTAATATATCTTGGAGAGAATGCAAGCTGTTTAGGATACTTTTTTTGTAATTTGCTGGATATAGGTGTTGAACATCTCTCCTGATCCACCCCACACCCACCCACTCCCCACTTTCAAATTCAAAGTTTATTTCCACATGATACTTTGCTTATACAGAAATGGGTGACATTTGATAAATTATGTAGAAAGCCCATAGTTATGCACAGCATTTAAGGCAAGCTTAAGCCTAACGTAAGACTACAAGAGCAATAAAAATTCCTTCATTTTGTTTGGCAATGTGAGAAACATTAAACATAACATTTAATTGGACATTTGTTGCTCTGTTCCCATACATCATGTAGAAAGTCTTATCAATGTTAAGGATGAGTTTACTGGTAGTCATCAGGTTGATATCTTAGGAGTTATTCATTTACAGTGTTGTCGAGGGTATTTAGATTTAGGTGGAAGATGACAAAAGTTGTGTTGTCAACAAAGAGAACAGGTCTAAGTTACTAAGTTGGTGAGATACTAACAATATCCCACCACCCATCCTCCTCGCTACCCAACAATACAACACAAATAACAAATCAACAGTACAAATCATTTGCAATCTCTACAAAAAAAAATGAACACCTTACACCTGCAGAGAGGAAAGCAATGAAGGATGGTGAGGCCTCCTTCCTTAACTCTCAAGAAACACCTTTTTTTTTCTCTTTCTCTCTTCTTCTGCAGTGAGGTTCCTCACTGGCTAGTGGCTATCCATTCTCATCCCTCTCTGGCTGGTTGGCTATCCATCCCCCCTTACCCTGCATTCCTCCCTCCCCCACCCACAGCATATATAAGTGTAATAAAGTGCCCAGCTGAGTTCATATTTCGCACCATGCTAGTGCTGCCATCTATAGGCCTATCTAGCTCAGCGCAAAACCATACTACCCCGGTCTAACTCCAAGACCGGCAACCTACGAGACAAGTTACCCTCCCAGACTGGTTTTCGGCATACCTCACACTGCCCGCTGTGAACCCCATTATTCCAAATAAAGTCGAAGCTAGTCAATGGCCGTATATCACCTACCTCTACGCTACCCGGCAAGTGCTAGTTCAACCCAAGAAGCCTGTTAAAACAGCTTAGAACAATGTACCCCACTTGTCTCGCAGGATGGGTGGCTTAATTTCGCATGCACTCTGAATAAAGTGTTAAGTATTCCTAAAGGTTTATACTGATAATAATTTATTGTCACTTTTTCTGGAATTACGTGTACGTTATCATTTCACAGCCTAACAATCATGCGCACATTTCAGGAGTCAGCTAGACTGTTTTAATAACATTCAGGTGTTCATTGCGCATAAAAGTTTTAGTTCCCCGTCCATACAGCTGTGTTACAAACCAGGCAACAGCCACAGCCACAGCGAACAGTAAACATTTAAGCCCGTGTAAACCAGGTCTTGCTGTGGATCACACAAATGAGTAGGTTTAGTATGAACAAATTTCAGCTATTTGGCCATCTAAATCGTAAGAAATTAAATTTGTAACAGTGTGAAACACAAATTTCTTGCTAGTGGAAGAGAAAGTGAATGAAAAATGTACAGAGAACTCTTAATGAATTTCCAAAATCCTTCAAATATCCCAGATGAAAAGCAGGGATACAAGTACGCCAGGAAATATTTAATAGGCATAAAGATTCCAAGACCATTCAACATCTTCAACTAAAGTTATATAAAAAAAAAAAATCCAGCAGATCCCTAAATATTTTCATGCGGAAACCATATGTTCCAACCCCAAATTGTTCCTAATAAACCAGGGACAGTGACGTGATGCAGGTCTTAATCTGTGAATCTACAGTGTAAGAGTTGATATCCTACTTAAGCTTGTTTCAGAGTTTAGTCCTATCTAAGGTATACAGTGGTCCCTCGGTTTTCGCCGAAAATTCGTTCCAGATTGCTGCTCAAGTGCCATTACCGAACGAATTTACTTCCTTAAGAAATAATGTCACGTAGGTTAGTCTATTTCAGACCCCCAAAAATACACTTGCAACAGCACTTACGAAAATACACTTACATAAATGTTCGAGTTTGGAGATGCACGAAAACCGAGGGACCACTGTATATTAACCCTTTCGGGGTCGGTGCCGTACTAGTACGTTTTACGAGCAGGGATTGGTGCTGTACTAGTACGCGTAAATTCTAGCGGCTTCAAATTAAGCGGGAAACAGCTGGTAGGCCAAGGGATGAGAGAATGGGTCTGCGCGGTCAGCGTGCGCAGTAGGAAAAAAATCGGGCACCCAGTGGTGCATTGTGGGAACACCATTTCAGTACACCTTCTCCACCATGCCTCGCAGCAAGAAACACCTTACTCCTCGGCGAATTGGCACACTTTTATTCATCAGTGACAGTTCTAACAGTGATGGGGGTGTCAGTGAAGGTGACTTTCAAGGTTTTGAGGCGGTTGTGACCGAAACTAGTGACCATAATACCGGTATAAGTGAGGAAAACCCAGACGACCCACAGCCGTCCACCTCTGGTGCTGTGGTGTCTTGTTCACAGCCAGATGTTCCAGAACGAAGGCAGAAACTCCTATTTACTCATGTCCCGGACTCAGATGTGAGCAATGGTGATGATACTGATAGTGACTATGAACTCCAAGCCCTTCGAAATAGTTCCAGTAGCGCGAGTGAAGGGGAATATTCACTAGTGAAGCGTCAGTATATACAACGGTATATGCGCTCTGGTAGTGTGCCATATGCTCTTTCAAGGGTTAGGAGTACATCTCAGAGTACATCCCGTGGGCGTACAACAGGAAGTGATAGTGAAAATGAAGATGATAGCGTTGCAATTGGTATGAGAAATGTGCATGCAACTGGTAGTGGTGGTGGTGGTGCCACGCACGAGGCACCAGCAGTGGACCATGCTGGCACCCACGCCATTGAGTCAGCTCAGTTACAACAAAGGCAAACCTCACCCACCCACCAACCCCCACAACTACAACCTCCACTTCCACAACCCCCACAACCACCTGTAAATATCCAGTACCCACCAGCAGACCGCACCTGGGATTGGCAGGAAGCTGCGAATTTTATTCCCAATCCCCATCAGTTTGATGAAAGTCACAGTGGATTACGCCCATCTTGTCCACTTGGGAACAATGCCACTGAACTGGAATGTTTCTAGTTATTCTTTGACGAACCCCTGATAGACATTATTATCAGGGAAAGCAACAGATACTTCGATTACACAATGGCAAACACGATTCTTTCACCAAAATCACGTCTACACCAGTGGAAGGAGACAACTGTGGCAGAGATGTATCTTTTCTTTGCCACAATAATGCTTATGACACATGTGTATAAGCACCGTATCAAATCATATTGGTCAACAGACAGATTGATTGCAACACCAGCTTTCATTGATATTATACCAGTGAATCGATTTGTGCTGCTTCTACGCATGTTACATTTCTCAGACAAAACCAGGCCTGACAGAACCGACAGGTTATATAAGATTAGGAATGTGTTTCTGTATCTGAAAGAGAAATTCAATATGTATTTTTATCCCCTCAGGAAGCTTGTTATTGACGAGTCACTGATTCTGTTCAAAGGTAGACTGTCATTCAAGCAGTATATACCAAGCAAGAGGAAACGCTTTGGTATAAAGTTGTTTGTGATTACTGATAACTGGTACACAAGCCCCTCCCTCAGTGATTTTTTGCGAGTGAACTTGACAGATGTGTGCGGTACAGTGCGTGCAAATCGTAAGCATATGCCTAGGTTCAATGCAGGCACTCGTAGAGGTGAGGTGCAGGCGTTTGCTGCCAATGATATCATGGCATTTCGGTGGCATGACAAACGAGATGTCACACTGTTGTCATCAATTCACCCTAATGAAATGGCAGACAGTGGCAGGGTGAATAAAGAGACCGATGAACCCATTCTAAAATCTGCAGCTGTGATGGACTACACTCTCAATATGCGTTCAGTGGACAAATGTGACATGCAGATTGGGTTTGCTGATTGTGTTAGAAAGAGTTATAAGTGGTACATAAAACTCTTTTTTTCACATGCTTATAATGTTTATAAGTTGAAGACCACAAACAAACCACCATATGGCGAATTTTGTTTGTCTGTTATCAGGCAAATAATCACCAAGTACCAAGAAACACCACCTGCAATAGAAAACCGCCCACGAAATTACCAACAACTACCCTCTCGTCTGAGGCATGGTGAACACTTCCTAACAAAACTGCCTGCTACTGCTTGCAAGAAAAAGGCTCAGAAGTGGTGTTATGTCTGTGCACATACAAAAAGACCCTCACAGCAACGCAAAGACACTCATTTTATGTGTGTGGAATGTGAAACACCACTGTGCATGGAACCATGTTTCAGAGACTTCCACAGGCTGCAGAACTTCTAGAAACATGTGCAGTGACTCAATATGTGTATATATATGATTGAACAATAGTTATAAACATAATTTTACATTGTACATTGTTGTAAATATGTTTTGTAAACAAACTAGTGATAACAAACTTTATGGCATTATTTTATAAGAAATAGCGAGTGAATATTTGAAAAACAGAACTTATATTGGTCTCACAGTCCATAAAAGTTATTTGAAAAAAAAAAAAAATTCCATAAGAAAACAACTTAACAAAAAAAAAAAACGATTACCGGCCAACCGGAAGTTGCCGATGTTGCTGTCATCGGTTCATTTTGGGCCAAATTGAAGCCTCCATATCTCCGTAAGTATTGATCGCAAACATTTTTTGTTTAGTTATTTAGATTCGGAAAAAAAAAACTATCATTTCATAAGAAAAAATAATTTTTTTTTTCCGAATATTTTTTGACCCCAGGAACACGTTTCCGAGAAGGCCTGTCGACCCCCAAAGGGTTAATACCTACCCTGGACCGCGACTCCCAACTGTCTCTAACACCCAAGTACGTACTTACTGACAGCTAAGTGAGCGGGGGCGACAAGTGAATGGAAACATGCCCAACGTTTCCACGTGTGCCGGGATGAATACTTTAATAATCTTAATAATTCATGCTAAGCGTTTAATTCATATGGGTCATTCAGCACAAGATGTGATGAAAGTGATCCTCCATCCACTAGCGTGAGACAGACGTGCTTCCTCATCCGAGGTAAGGAAATAGGTTATGGTCCAAGGGTGGGCTCCGGGAGTAGAATAACTCAAAATTCTTCAAAAATTGAAGGTAAAGGATGGGATCGTGTGTGGGGGGAGGGGAGGGTGATGAGAACAAGTTTTCGCTACAGTCATTTCAGTACCATTTTTCAGCATTGTTCGGTACGCAGCTAGATACATAAATGAGGTTCTTCCGGATCGTTGTGGGCACATCTGTCCTCCAGGTTTTGTACATAACAATAAAGGTATAGTGAGGGGCGTTTGTGAGGTCAGTTGTCTGTTAAAGAATCTTGATCATTAAGCAGCTCTTAAAAAGTACCGATGACAAGCAAGTTAGTGATATGTAGTCCTACAGGCTTTTAGTAGCAACAGTCTGGTTAACCAGGCAGTCACTGAAGAAGCCTAGCGATGGAGATAAATGGTATAAAATACCGACACGATGGAAAAATAAACATTATACTGAATTTGTGTTTATTTTTCCAAGGAAGCCTAGCCTAAGGCCAAGCTGTGAAAGTAGAAAAAAAACGAAACTCGTCATAAGTACGTTCATTAGTGCTCCCTCCTACAAGACTCTGAAGACATGTGTAGGTGGCTTTGCTTTCCTTAGAGCTTAGGTAAGACCTTTTGTGGGGTGAGCGGGGAAGTGGTGATAAGGGAAAAAATAGGTTGGTGAGAGGAATGACACATTATAATATTGTAACATGTTCTCTAGTATCTACATAGCTGATACCTGTTGTTCTGCTGTTCTTCCTCTGTTGTTGGGAACATTCCCTCTGATGGGGTGTTATGCATCTGTTACACTGTTGAGTCACCACCTGTTATTATTACTGTTCTACTGCTGTTATATTATTACTGTTCTGCTGCTGCTATCTGTTGTATTATTATTACTGTTCTGCTGCTAATATATATTATATTTTTGTATTACCGTTCCTTCAGTTATAATGCCTCGGACATGTTGCTCTTCCCATGACATAGCCCCCCCCCCATTCTTTCTCTCTCTCATTCATAGTCCTTTTAGTGAGAAATCTAAGGCTATTCCACGTTTTGGACTCTTGACAGGGTTCCTGCTCGTTTCTCTCTTGTTCCTTGAAAACGAAAGATGTCATGTAAATGAAACACGTTTCTGTTTACATTCAATATTCACTTATCTTTCCTAAGTGTTTCTTAAAAAACATATTCTTGTAATATTTCTTTCGAACTTAGTAGTGTTAGTTTGAAACCTTTACGCCGGGGTGGTGATCCCCAGATCCATTAACAAATGACTAATGTGGCTTCGAACACACATGTTTGTATCTTAAGCGCATAGATTACATACATAAGACAAATGGTAATTTTAACCAATTACAGTGGTACCCCGACTTACGATATTTTTTCATTCCAGAATGCTGTTCAAGTGCCATTACCAAACGAATTTATCTCCATAAGAAATGATGTGAAATAGACTAGTCCTTTTAGACCCCCAAAAATTTCAATTTTCAAAAGCATTTAAAAAATAAACTTACATAAAAAGGGGGAGTTTGGGGCCATCGTAAATCGGGTACCACTGTACTGGCTCTGAGTAAAGTTGACGCTAGGGGGAAATTTTTAAATCGACGGTTATTCTAGCCCAGTTTGGTCATGATTCATCTAAACATTATTGTTTTAATGATAAGTGGAATATAAACATTCGGGCTCTTTTTTGAGTTTCCCCTAAAGGAAGTGTAGCCTTGCCACTATGAACGCTGGGCACAACCCCATTTTTTCGTTATTATTATTATTATTATTTATATCTTTTATATTATTAACTACAGTTATCATTGTTATTAATCTTATATTATCATTATAAATACGTGGAAGCATTAAACTTGTTGGGCTCATACAGCACCTGGGTTGATCCAATTTCTTGGGAAACTAGAGCCTTC
>WNWK01018525.1:0-39753 GCA_009830355.1 Cherax destructor
TCTCAATAGAGCTTGTCTTGTGATCACCTCTCTAATCTTCCTCTCAATAGAGCTTTTCTTGTGAGCACCTCTCCAATCTTCCTCTCAATAGAGCTTGTCTTGTGATCACCTTTCCAATCTTCCTCTCAATAGAGCGCTTGTCTTGTGATCACCTCTCCAATCTTCCTCTCAATAGAGCTTGTCTCGTGATCACCTCTCCAATCTTCCTCTCAGTAGAGCTTGTCTTGTGATCACCTCTCCAATCTTCTTTTCATTAGAGCTTGTCTTGTGCTCACCTCTCCAATCTTCCTCTCAATAGAGCTTGTCTTGTGATCACCTCTCCAATCTTCCTCTCAGTAGAGCTTGTCTTGTGATCACCTCTCCAATCTTCCTCTCAGTAGAGCTTGTCTTGTGATCACCTCTCCAATCTTCCTATCAATAGAGCTTGTCTTGTGATCACCTCTCCAATCTTCCTCTCAGTAGAGCTTGTCTTGTGATCACCTCTTCAATCTTCCTCTCAGTAGAGCTTGTCTTGTGATCACCTCTCCAATCTTCCTCTCATTAGAGCTTGTCTTGTGATCACCTCTCCAATCTTCCTCTCAATAGAGCTTGTCTTGTGATCACCTCTCCAATCTTTCTCTCATTAGAGCTTGTCTTGTGATCTCCTCTCCAATCTTCCTCTCAGTAGAGCTTGTCTTGTGATCACCTCTCCAATCTTCCTCTCAGTAGAGCTTGTCTTGTGATCACCTCTCCAGTCTTCCTCTCATTTTTTTTCTCTCTACCTTCTGTCTCTGTATTTTCTCGTTTATAAGGATTTTAATCATGGTCAAGTATTTTAATTATGGTCAAAGATTTTAATCATAATCATGGACTTTAATCATGGTCAAGGATTCCAATCATTATCCTCAAGGATTTCAGTCATTGTCCTCCAGGATTTCACTGTCTTCAAGGCTTCAAATAACCGTCCAGAAAGATTCCAGTTATCTCATGAAGTTGTGAATATATTATCCTCAAAACTTCGACTGTATTCTTTCTGAATCAATTATACCCTGCAGTTTGCATGGAGGAGAGTGCCAGGCACAGTGCCTGGACCACCATCAAAAGACATGATCGCAAAATTCGAGTGACACTGAGTTTCACGGTAAAACATGAATCGGGGCATCAGCTGTTGCTCTTCACGGGAGATTTGGTAGATAAGGAGAGAGGCTGAAGAGCACTTAATGTTTATACCAGCAACTGGTGGAGCCGTTCGCCTGAGAGACTTCTGGTACGTAGGATCGAGTCCCCAATACTTCTTGGGGAAGATCAAACTCTAATAATGTTGGAGTTACCGACGATATGTTAGATAAAAGGACACATGTTCAACTAATGAGATATTGTATTGTGGCAGCGTTTCGCTCTCCAGGGCTTTGTCAAGCCACTCCTGAAGAGCGAAACGTTGTCATAAGATCTAACCTAAACAACGAGCGTGAATATACCGACGCTTTGGGAAACTTTAGTATGTCCCGCGCTTCCAGACGTAATATTGCTATTTATATAGCACAATCTAAACCCGTATGTTTCATCCAGTGCAAGGAGTGATGGAGGCTCGACCCTCCATCTGCTAATCACAGCTGGCTGTCTGACCACTCAGCCATAAGTGAACTGCCAGACGCCTGCCACCCTTGTCATGTTTTGTTATTATCGGTTTATTCGTAATTATAGGCTAGATTATGTTAATCTAACATATGCTGGTCTAACTACAGGCCCGGAGGCCATTTGGCCCACATGTCAAGTTTTTGTGGCCTACAAACACACTTATCAGAAGTCAATTCTGTATACGAGATAATGTGCGAGTGCTGCAAGTATACCTGTCATACTCTGAAAGTCTAGTGTCATGTATTAAAAACTGATCATTTGATTAGAAAAACTCTCTGGACCCATTTTGCACCTCTGTAATCTTTTGACCACCGCCAACGTGTTGATAAAGCTATTAAACTAAAGCCAGAGTAATACTCTGGGTCTTGCTTCTGTGGAGACATGGTCAGTGCGTGGAAAGTATCTCGGTAGTACGGAATACGTGAGTCAGCCTCAGGCCTTCAACATGAACTAAATCGGGAGTCCAGCTGCGGTGATTTTTCAGTCTGTGGAGAAACTTTTCGTTTGCCCTTGTGGGTTTAGCGCTTAGTTATGATTATAATAATAATAATAATAATAATGTAACTCCCTCAACGTGCACATCAGCAAAAAAAAAAAAAAATATTCATGAGATGAACAGTGTTGTTGAACCTGAAATAGAAAAAATAATTTATATTCTTTGAAAATAATTGGAAAGCCACTTTATCTTGCGCACTTATAGAGAAACTCGAGTACTTGACAACTAGTAACTGCTACCACTATTACTATTATTACTACTACTATTACTATTACTACTATTACTGTTACTACTATTGCTATTATTACTATTACTATTATTAATACTATTACTGCTATTACTATTACTACTACATATTACTACTACTATTTACTATTACTACTAATACTACTTTTACTATTACTATTACTATTACTACTATTACTATTACTTAATGTTTGCTCTACTAGACCCACCATTAAAAAGAATAAAAATAGCACTAGTTCAATAAAAAAAAATGTCCCTTGTACATTTATAACTTTATTTCCCACAGAGAACCCGCACACGGGAGAAAGAAACTTATCACAGAGAACCCGCACACGGGAGAAAGAAACTTATCACAGATAACCCGCACACGGGAGAAAGAAACTTATCACAGAGAACCCGCACACGGGAGAAAGAAACTTATCACAGAGAACCCGCACACGGGAGAAAGAAACTTATCACAGAGAACCCGCACACGGGAGAAAGAAACTTACCACAGAGAACCCGCACACGGGAGAAAGAAACTTATCACAGAGAACCCGCACATGGGATAAAGAAACTTATCACAGAGAACCCACACACGGGAGAAAGAAACTTATCACAGAGAACCCGCACACGGGAGAAAGAAACTTATCACAGAGAACCCGCACACGGGAGAAAGAAATTACCAGAGAACCCGCACACGGAGAAAGAAACTACCAAGAACCGAACGGAAAAGAAACCCACAGAGAAAACTATCACAGAACCCGCACACGGAGAAAGAAACTACACAGAGAACCCACACGGGAGAAAAAACTTACACGAGAACGCACACGGGAGAAAGAAACTTCACAAGAACCCCACAGGGAGAAGAAACTATCACAGAGAACCCGCACAGGAGAAAAAACTACACAACCGCACACGGAGAAAAACTCACAGAGAACGCACAGGAGAAACTTACACAGAGAACCACACGAAAAGAAACATACAGAACCCGCACACGGGAGAAAGAAACTTACCAAGAGACCCGCACGGGAGAAAACTTACACGAGAACCGCACACGGAGAAAGAAACTACACAGAGAACCCGCACACGGGAAGAAACTTACACAGAGAACCCACGGGAGAAAGAAACTTACCACAGAGAACCGCACACGGGAGAAAAACTTACACAGAGAACCGCACACGGGAAAGAAACTTACACAGAGAACCGCACACGGGAGAAAGAAACTTACACAGAGAACCCGCACACGGGAGAAAGAAACTTACACAAGAACCCCACGGAGAAAGAAACCACAGAGAACCCGCACACGGGAGAAAACTACAGAGAACCCGCACACGGGAGAAGAAACTTACACAGAGAACCCGCACACGGGAAAAAACTTACACAGAGAACCCGCACACGGGAGAAAGAAACTTACACAGAGAACCCGCACACGGGAGAAGAAACTACACAGGAACCCGCACACGGAGAAAGATATCACAGGAACCCGCACACGGGAGAAGAAACTACACAGAACCCGCCACGGAGAAAACTTACACAGAGAACGCACCGGGAAAAAACTTACAGAGAACGACACGGGAGAAGAAACTATCACAGAGAACCGCCACGGAGAAGACTTATCCAGAGAACCACACGAAAGAAATCACAGAAGCCAAACTATACGAGAACCCACGGAGAAACCAGAACCCGGAGAAAATACGAGAACCCCACACGGGAGAAACTATCAGAGAACCCGCACACGGGAGAAAGAAACTTATCACAGAGAACCCGCACACGGGAGAAAGAAACTTATCACAGAGAACCGCACACGGGAGAAAGAAACTTACCACAGAGAACCCGCACACGGGAGAAAGAAACTTATCACAGAGAACCCGCACACGGGAGAAAGAAACTTACCACAGAGAACCCGCACACGGGAGAAAGAAACTTATCACAGAGAACCCGCACACGGGAGAAAGAAACTTATCACAGAGAACCCGCACACGGGAGAAAGAAACTTACCACAGAGAACCCGCACACGGGAGAAAGAAACTTATCACAGAGAACCCGCTCACGGAGAAAGAAACTTATCACAGAGAACCCGCACACGGAGAAAGAAACTTACCACAGAGAACCCGCACACGGGAGAAAAACTACCACAGAGAACCCGCACACGGGAGAAGAAACTTATCACAGAGAACCCGCACACGGAGAAAACTTATCAGAGAACCCGCACACGGGAGAAAGAAACTTATCACAGAGAACCCGCACACGGAGAAAGAAACTTATCACAGAGAACCCGCACACGGGAGAAAGAAACTTATCACAGAGAACCCGCACACGGGAGAAAGAAACTTACCACAGAGAACCCGCACACGGGAGAAAGAAACTTATCACAGAGAACCCGCACACGGGAGAAGAAACTTATCACAGAGAACCCGCACTGGGAAAAACTTACACAGAGAACCCGCACACGGGAGAAAGAAACTTATCACAGAGAATCCGCACACGGGAGAAAGAAACTTATCATAGAAAACCCGCACACGGGAGAAAGAAACTTACCACAGAGAACCCGCACATGGGAGAAACTTATCACAGAGAACCCGCACACGGGAGAAAGAAACTTACCACAGAGAACCCGCACACGGGAGAAAGAAACTTATCACAGAGAACCCGCACACGGGAGAAAGAAACTTATCACAGAGAACCCGCACACGGGAGAAAGAAACTTATCACAGAGAACCCGCACACGGGAGAAAGAAACTTATCACAGAGAACCCGCACACGGGAGAAAGAAACTTATCACAGTCATTTGTGTATTGTCCCAGTCACGGTTCTGTCTTTTCGTTCTAACTTTATTTTTGGGGGGTTTATATCAGTTCTAATTAGTTACGTTTTAAACACGTTCTAATGGAGCTTGAAATGATTTTTTTTTTTACTTATACTCCCAATCCTATACCCAGCCAGGAAAAAATAGTCGTAACACTCCAAATTTCTGTTAGACAGTAAGACTTTGAAGCCTCTGTTACAGCACTGTTATGTCTATATGAAGGGTGTTTGTCTGAAGCTTTCAGACTTCATTGTGTAACCATCTATATCTATTTCCCCATCATATACCGTATTTTCCGGCATATAAGGTGCGCCTTTTTTCCTAAAAACAAACTTGGAAAATCAGCCTGCGTCTTATATGGTCAAGGTCAGAGTCAAATGTAGCCTTTGGATCGCACTTTACCGTAAAGTAAGAGGGTAATTAACCCTTGAATATGATTACTGATTTACCGTTATGATACTTTTGCCGTGCGTCTTATATGCCGGAAAATACGGTAAATGCTGGTAATCTTGCATGATGTGGTATTCTTAAAGAATGTAGTTGACATATGGGATGAATGAACCTTAAATGTTGCGTCCGTGTTGCTCGAGATGTTGAATAACTTGCACCACATTATTCTCACCTATCCTAGAACAAACGATTATTTGTGTGTAGTTCTTTAGAACTGGCAGGAATCTGATCTGTATAAGTAGGATCTAGATTCGACCCCGGCCAGATCCCTGTCAGACCCCTGTCAGACCTGGAGTTTACCTGAAGTGTATTCCAGGGGTGAGCGCCCCTGTGGTGCAGCACTTGACCAAGCCTCTCTGCCAGGTCCATGCCAGAAATCCACAAACAGTAGTGTGTGTTGAAGCACGTGTCCTGTACGGAGGGTAGGTAGCCTGGTAGGGTAAGTTTTACATAATACTCTTAATATTTAATTAAATTAGGATAAAAATTCTAAAATTATGTTGAACCCGTCGACTCTACGAGAGTCATTGACGCTGCGTGTAACCTGATCACCACCAGCCCAGAATACTCTAATCCCTAAAGTAGCGATTAAAATAAACTCTCAGTATATATATATACACTGACATACACCTCACGGTGTGTGTGTGTGTATATATATATATATCTATATATATATATATATATATATATATATATATATATATATATATATATATATAATGCAAAAGAAACAATAAACAGGTGATATCAAAATATGCAAGACAACCACTATGAAAAAATAGAAGAATTCAAAGCTTTCGTGACTACTCACATTATCAAGGAACTATGTTCCTTGATAATGTGAATATCTACACTATTAATTCTATTTTCATAGTTATTTACATGCATATATATATATATATATATATATATATATATATATATATATATATATATATATATATATATATATATATATATATATATAT
The DNA here is from genome assembly GCA_009830355.1 of Cherax destructor. Classification (NCBI taxonomy): domain Eukaryota; kingdom Metazoa; phylum Arthropoda; class Malacostraca; order Decapoda; family Parastacidae; genus Cherax; species Cherax destructor. The sequence continues at coordinate 6,566 of WNWK01018525.1, forward strand.
GTGCTGGCTCCCTTACCTTCGTGTGTTAATGTGACTTTTTAATTAATGGTACAGTCAGACCGAAACGTCGTGGTAAGTTTCTCTCTCCTATGTCCGGGTTACTTGTGTATCGTTCCAGTCACAGTATTGTACCTTGTGTTCTTTATAGATATAAGAAATGGAATATTTAATAATAAATAGCAATAACAATAATAACAGCAATAATAATGATAGCAACAATAATAATAACAGCAATAATAATAAGTAATGACCGTGTAAAGGAGAAATTTATAGGTTCATATAATTGTTGGATAAGATGATTCCATTTATTAAATTGATTAAATTCGCAAGATTTCTGTATATTAGTATTTTTGTAATTCGGAAGACGAGTCTAACCTTCACTTTAATGTTTCTAATTAATTTCAGCTTTAATATATATATATATATATATATATAATATATATATATATATAAGAGAGAGAGAGAGAGAGAGAGAGTCACCCTGGTACATTGAGGACCCATAGTATGTTTCATATATATTTAGAGAAATTAGGATGTTCACTTGGTAACAAAACATTTTAATGACCTCGTATGGATATTTCGATAAACATAATATTTTGCAATTGTTAATGAGTTTTGTTGGTAAATAGATACAATTTAAGACCTTCGTTGTTTATTTTATAAAAATTCGCATTATTATCTATACGTTAGTGGAGCTAAGGAAAAGGATATAACATTGAAGGTACCTTCGTCTCGCTGTATATACCTGACAGGTGTCCGTCTCTCGCTGTTATCTATACGTATCATGACAGGTGTACGTCTCGCTAAGGATATATACTTGAAAGGTGTACGTCTCTCGCTGTATATACACTGACAGGTGTACGTCTCTCGCTGTATATACACTGACAGGTGTACGTTCTCGCTGTATACACTGACAGGTGTACGTCTCTCGCTGTATATACACTGACAGGTGTACGTCTCTCGCTGTATATACACTGGAGTTTGTTAATCTCTCAGGGATTAAGGTATTCTTGACTGGTGGTGAACAGGTGACATCAGCCTTAATGACCTCGTGCAGTTGTAGGTTTAAATCCCATTAACTAACCAACTCCAGTCAGAAATGCATGTAATTAAGGTTGTTCATCCTTTGTGGCTTGTTTGGTTCTCCGAACCCATTCTCTCTCTCTCTCTCTCTCTCTCTCTCTCTCTCTCTCTCTCTCTCTCTCTCTCTCTCTCTCTCTCTCTCTCTCTCTCCCTCTCCCTCTCTCCCCCTTCCCTGACCCATTATATTGTTTACATGACGTATCCTTCAGCCTCTTAGCTAACGTAACAACTTTCAATAATTTATTTGACGTTTTAATTCTTCATTTAACGTCAGTGTTGCTTACGCCTGAAAACTTTGCCTCTTGCGTGTAAACTTGGAGTAAGATAAGTCATACTCCGCTCAGAGCAAGTCTGAGTCTGCTTAGGGTGAGATATGTTGGATAGTTAACTGACCTAAGGTGGTAACAAATTGTCTCGCAGTTAGCGGATGGAGTATCGAGCCTCTACGATGGCTTACCCTGAATATGACCTCGGGTTTAGAACTTTGCAGGAAGTATTATACGTTTTAGACCCTTAGTAATTCTGTGTGTACTCATCTAGTTGTGGTTGCATGGGTCGAGTCATAGCTCCTGGCCCCGCCTCTTCACTGGCCGCTACTGGGTCACTCTTCCTGCGCCATGAGCTTTATCATACCTCTTCTTAACAGTTGTGTCAGAAGTGTGTGTGTGTTAGTTACCATTTTGTCCTAGGCACATGTCAATTGACACTAGGCCTGTTGTATGTATGTGTGTGTGTGTGTGTGTAAGGAAACACTTCGAAATGTTTCTGCCCCACCGGGAATTGAACCCGGGCCCTCCGTGCGTGAAGCGAGAGCTTTACCCACTAGGCCACCAGGGACGTGTGTGTGTATGTGTGTGTGTGTGTGTATGTGTATGTGTGTGTGTGTGTGTGTGTGTGTGTGTTGTGTGTGTTGTGTGTGGTGTTGTGTGTGTGTGTGTGTGTGTGTGTGTGTGTGTGTGTGTGTCCCCAAAAGAACGCCAGGGATTTTTAATTAATCCCTCCTTCAGTGTTTCAGCAAGATCCCTGAGCCTCGTTGCTTCAGCATCTGCGTGTGGTTACCTATTTGTGTTTACCTATTTGTGGTTACCTATTTGTGTTTACCTATTTGTGGTTACCTATTTGTATTTACCTATTTGTGGTTACAAGAGCTTAATTCTGCTATTGTTGTCCACTCTTTGATAAGTAGAACACATATATGGTTATAAAGGGATTTAAATACCGTACTGAAAGTATCTAGCCAAAACAAGACTCGCAGCAGTGGCTTCAAGCTGGATAAATTTAGATTTAGAAAGGATAAATTTAGATTTAGAAAGGATTCAGGGAAGTATTGGTATAACACTAGAGTTACAGATGAGTGAAACTTGCAGGTAGAGTTATTGAAGAGAACTTTCTATATACGTAATATATCTTTATTTCTACAAGTACATGTACAAGGTATACAGGCTTAGCCGACGTTAGTGACATACTACTATATAGAAAGCCCCTTGTTATACTGAGCATTTCCCGCAAATTAGGTCAGTTTTGTCCCAGGATGCGACCCACACCAGTCCACTAACACCCAGGTACCCATTTTAGACTGATGGGTGAACATGGACAGCAGGTGTCTTATGGAAACACGTCCCTAATGTTTTCCAGCCGTACCGGAGGAGATTCGAACTCCGGACCTCAGTGCGTGAGCTGAGTGCGCTAGCGATCCAGCTAGAGGACACCCGTCGCATTATATATATGGCTTTATCAAGTCACGGATCTATATATGGCTTGATAAATCTCACTGTAGTCAATAAAGGTTCGCATTATACTACATTTGTTTATATTTTTCCACCGTGTCTGTATTTTAATAAGCCTCGTCATCCCTGCGCAGGTATCGGTGTAGGTATGACGCGGGACTCGTCAACACTGATGGTGGGCCAGTACTTCAAGAGACGCCGTGAGTTCGTAGAAATCATTGTTGTGAGCGGCAGCGGACTGGGAATCACCGTCATGTCAGTCTTCATCCGCGGTGCCATCGAGTAAGTGTCACCTCTCGTGTTGCGGTGCCATCGAGTAAGTGTCACCTCTCGTGTTGCGGTGCCATCGAGTAAGTGTCACCTCTCGTGTTATATTGTTGATGGTATACAATACTTCATGCTAATAAGATTGATAAATTATTAATATTATTATTAATTAGACAAATGTGAAGAATGGGAGACTTGTGCAACATTTGGAAATCTTTATTGAGGGAACGTTTTGCCAGCCAGTGGCTTCATCAGTCCAGTACCAAGAATAGTGAAGATCAGAAGGAGATTGAGGTAATCAGTCCCTCAATCTGGAGTCGATGTAATCAGTTCATCAGTCATGATGGACTGATTATAGACTCCAGACTGAGGGACTGATTACCTCAATCTCCCTTTGATCTCCACAATTCTTCTTTCTATTGGACTTATGAAGCCACTACGTGGCTAAACGTCTACACACTAAAGATACCTAAGTGTTGCATACGTATTTAATTCTATCACCCAGGTGTTACACATATGTCTTACCTATCACCCAGGTGTTACACATATGTCTTACCTATCACCCAGGTGTTACACATATGTCTTACCTATCACCCAGGTGTTACACATATGTCTTACCTATTGCCTTAGCTCAAATTTATGCTTATGTTTTCCAGAGATTAACTCTGTTGGATAGAGAGTGTCCGTACCCTGCCCAGGGATAGAGAGTGTCCGTACCCTGCCCAGGGATAGAGAGTGTCCGTACCCTGCCCAGGGATAGAGAGTGTCCGTACCCTGCCCAGGGATAGACAGTGTCCGTACCCTGCCCAGGGATACAGTGTCCGTACCCTGCCCAGGGATTGACAGTGTCCGTACCCTGCCCAGGGATTGACAGTGTCCGTGCCCTGCCCAGGGATAGACAGTGTCCGTACCCTGCCCAGGGATAGACAGTGTCCGTACCCTGCCCAGGGATAGAGAGTGTCCGTACCCTGCCCAGGGATAGACAGTGTCCGTACACTGCCCAGGGATAGACAGTGTCCGTACCCTGCCCAGGGATAGAGAGTGTCCGTACCCTGCCCAGGGATAGAGAGTGTCCGTACCCTGCCCAGGGATAGACAGTGTCCGTACCCTGCCCAGGGATAGACAGTGTCCGTACCCTGCCCAGGGATGACAGTGTCCGTACCCTGCCCGGGATAGACAGTGTCCGACCCTGCCCAGGGATAGACAGTGTCCGTACCCTGCCCAGGGATTGACAGTGTCCGTACCCTGCCCAGGGATAGACAGTGTCCGTACCCTGCCCAGGGATAGACAGTGTCCGTACCCTGCCCAGGGATAGAGAGTGTCCGTACCCTGCCCAGGGATAGACAGTGTCCGTACACTGCCCAGGGATAGACAGTGTCCGTACCCTGCCCAGGGATAGAGAGTGTCCGTACCCTGCCCAGGGATGAGAGTGTCCGTACCCTGCCCAGGGATAGACAGTGTCCGTACCCTGCCCAGGGATAGACAGTGTCCGTACCCTGCCCAGGGATAGACAGTGTCCGTACCCTGCCCAGGGATAGACAGTGTCCGTACCCTGCCCAGGGATAGACAGTATCCGTACCCTGCCCAGGGATAGACAGTGTCCGTACCCTGCCCAGGGAGGATAACCTCAGAGAATGTCCATTGCTGGTACAGTTTACCGTGACACAGTTCAGATGGGCAGATGAATAAGACACATATGCAATATTTGTTTATGTTTGCTGTGGAGACGTTTCGCCAACCAGTGGCTTTATCGCTCCAGTTCAGAGACTGGTGCTTTATTAGATAGAATACATAGCCTATATAGCTCTTTCCCTTTCTTCTTAACCCATTCCTTCTACTTCCGTCCTTAACCATTTTCTTCTGTTCTATGCTCTCCGCCTCCTTTAGCCTTGTGTATCTCTCCCCCCCCCCCCTTCCTCTCTCTCTCTCAAAGGTTAGGGTAAAAGAAAATATAATGAACGGGGATGGGATATAGAAGGAGATAAATTAGTGGTAGGCAGAGGTTGAAAAAATGATAGAGAGAAATGTGAAGTAATAAAGATGAGAAAGTGAGGGGAAACTCTCCTTGATCACGTATACTCTATTTGGAACGACGGAGTAGATACAGAGAGAGAGAGAGAGAGAGAGAGAGAGAGAGAGAGAGAGAGAGAGAGAGAGAGAGAGAGGGGGGAGTACTGTTAGAAACTTCAAAAGTAAAATATACAATATTGAAGTCAATATCACTGAACTAGCTAAACCCCTCTCTCTCTCTTTCCCACGTCTTTCCCTCTCTCTTTTTTTCCCTCCTCTCTTCTTTCCACTTTTCATTTCACTCCTCCATCTCCATTTCATTGAACTTTTCTGATGAATTATATTTCAAAATTATTTCTCAGTGTTAATTATACGACTCTTCCAGCGTTTTAGAGACACTTTGAAGATCTGTTGTTGGTCCTGTGCCAAAAACATCTGAGAGAGAGAGAGAGAGAGGGTGGAGAGGAAGGTGAGAGGTGTCCGGATGAAAAGGTCACAGGATAAAAAAATGTCTCAGAAAATAAGTCACAATTTTGGCTAGGAAAAAAAAGTCCCTGGAAAAAGTCACATTTTATTTAGGTTAGGTTGTGACTTTTTCCTGTGACTTTTTTTCCTGTGACCTTTTTATGTGACCTTTTTTCCTGTGACCTTTTTTCTTATTACCTTTTTTCCTGTAACTTTTTCCTGTGACTTTTTCCTGTGACTTTATTTTCCTGTGACCTTTTTTATGTGACCTTTTTTCCTGTGACCTTTTTTCTTATTACCTTTTTTCCTGTGACTTTTTCCTGTGATTTTTTCCTGTGACTTTTTCCTGTGACTTTTTTTCCTGTGACATTTTTCCTGTGACTATTTCCTGTGACTTTTTCCTGTGACTTTTTCCTGTGACCTTTTTTTTCTCTGGATCCGGGCAGATCCTCTTAGTCTTCCCTCAGTAAAGTTCCTCTGGAGAACAGATCTTACGTGTTATGTAAGAGGATGGGAGAAAGAGGAGAGGGGAAAGAGGTGAAAGAAGGAAGAAGAGGGGGAAAGAGGGAGGAGAGGAGGAGGGGAACTAGGGAGGGAGAAAGGAGAAATGTGTGTTTTTTGGCCAAATCCTCGAAAGATTTGCATTGCTTAATTTTTAAATCTTGGCTCGTGATTAGTCCATTTGCTGCCATCCTCCCAATATACGCCAGGCTCAGTGCCTTAAAACACGCCAGGCTCGGTGCCTTAAAACACGCCAGGCTCAGTGCCTTAAAACACGCCAGGCTCAGTGCCTTAAAACACGCCAGGCTCGGTGCCTTAAAACACGCCAGGCTCAGTGCCTTAAAACACGCCAGGCTCAGTGCCTTAAAACACGCCAGGCTCGGTGCCTTAAAACACGCCAGGCTCGGTGCCTTAAAACACGCCAGGCTCGGTGCTTTAAAACACGCCAGGCTCGGCGCCTTAAAACACGCCAGGCTCGGTGCTTTAAAACACGCCAGGCTCGGTGCCTTAAAACACGCCAGGCTCGGTGCTTTAAAACACGAGGGCTCGGTGCCTTAAAACACGCCAGGCTCAGTGCCTTAAAACACGCCAGGCTCGGTGCATTAAAACACGCCAGGCTCGGTGCCTTAAAACACGCCAGGCTCGGTGCTTTAAAACACGCCAGGCTCGGCGCCTTAAAACACGCCAGGCTCGGTGCTTTAAAACACGCCAGGCTCGGTGCCTTAAAACACGCCAGGCTCGGTGCCTTAAAACACGCCAGGCTCAGTGCCTTAAAACACGCCAGGCTCGGTGCTTTAAAACACGCCAGGCTCGGTGCTTTAAAACACGCCAGGCTCAGTGCCTTAAAACACGCCAGGCTCGGTGCCTTAAAACACGCCAGGCTCGGTGCCTTAAAACACGCCAGGCTCGGTGCCTTAAAACACGCCAGGCTCGGTGCCTTAAAACACGCCAGGCTCGGTGCCTTAAAACACGCCAGGCTCAGTGCCTTAAAACACGCCAAGCTCAGTGCCTTAAAACACGCCAGGCTCAGTGCCTTAAAACACGCCAGGCTCAGTGCCTTAAAACACGCCAGGCTCGGTGCCTTAAAACACGCCAGGCTCAGTGCCTTAAAACACGCCAGGCTCGGTGCCTTAAAACACGCCAGGCTCGGTGCCTTAAAACACGCCAGGCTCGGTGCCTTAAAACACGCCAGGCTCGGTGCCTTAAAACACGCCAGGCTCGTGCCTTAAAACACGCCAGGCTCGTGCCTTAAAACACGCCAGGCTCGGTGCCTTAAAACACGCCAGGCTCGAGTGCCTTAAAACACGCCAGGCTCGGTGCCTTAAAACACGCCAGGCTCAGTGCCTTAAAACACGCCAGGCTCGGTGCCTTAAAACACGCCAGGCTCGGTGCCTTAAAACACGCCAGGCTCAGTGCCTTAAAACACGCCAGGCTCGGTGCCTTAAAACACGCCAGGCTCGGTGCCTTAAAACACGCCAGGCTCGGTGCCTTAAAACACGCCAGGCTCGGTGCCTTAAAACACGCCAGGCTCGGTGCCTTAAAACACGCCAGGCTCAGTGCCTTAAAACACGCCAGGCTCGGTGCCTTAAAACACGCCAGGCTCAGTGCCTTAAAACACGCCAGGCTCAGTGCCTTAAAACACGCCAGGCTCGAGTGCCTTAAAACACGCCAGGCTCGGTGCCTTAAAACACGCCAGGCTCGGTGCCTTAAAACACGCCAGGCTCGGTGCCTTAAAACACGCCAGGCTCAGTGCCTTAAAACACGCCAGGCTCGGTGCCTTAAAACACGCCAGGCTCGGTGCCTTAAAACACGCCAGGCTCGGTGCCTTAAAACACGCCAGGCTCGGTGCCTTAAAACACGCCAGGCTCGGTGCCTTAAAACACGCCAGACTCGGTGCCTTAAAACACGCCAAGCTTGGTACTCTAAAATACTCCATACAAAGTGCCCTAAAATACGCTAGATCCGCTGCCCTGTGTCATACCCGTAACAGGTTTTAAGAGTTTTGCTTTTCAACCTGACTTGGTCAGGCTCAGGCTGCGTCAGGTCAGCTTTTCTTGAACACGAAATCTCTCGTTCTGTAAACACGCTATGTACACTTTCCTTATATACGCCAGGAGGCTTTCTATAAAATACGCCTGGTTGATCAGGCCTTAATCCACCGCGAGGCCTGGTCATGGACCAGGACGCGGGGGCGTTGACCCCCGAAACACCCTCCAAGTATACCCCATGTATACTACCGACATTATACAATTAAACCAAGCAGTAAACACGAAAGGGACACAGCGCTGCAGGGTGGAATGTGCTGAAGAAGGAATGTGCGAAGGTCAGAGACCAGTGTGGTCCTGTGGTAGTCTTTGGTTCACTACCGGAAGGTGAGGTTTCGATTCCCGGGCGGAGACAGACTTATAGGTAAATCTCCTTACAGCTGCTGCCACAGTTCCTTCTAGCAGCAAATAGCTACATGTGTTTGTATCTATACACCTGTTCCTTCTCTTACCTAACAGTAAGTAGGTACCTGAGTATTTATCTTTCAACTGTTGTTCCTGCTTCTCTCTGTTAAAGGGTACCTGGGTATTTGTAGACTGTCGTGGGTGGCATCCTGGTGGTAACAGTAAACCTCAGAGTTGGTTTACAATGAGCTGATGTAGAGTAGCAAGTGTGATAAATAATTTAGGAATCGGACAAGTTGAAGACTGAGACACTGTGCGACATTTGGGAATCTTTACTGAGGAAACGTTTCGCCAAGTCAATAACGTTTTCCTCAATAAAAATGTACAAGTGTCTCACTTCAGAGTAGCAAGTAAACTTTAACTGTAAAAAAAAAAATAAACTGAGGGTCCATTATCCATCATTTCCTCTCAAGTTTCCTCGTGGTCAGACGATACTGAAGAGGAAGTTCGTCAGCTCGAATATGTTCGTGTTCTTTCCACTGCAGGTGTTAAGGCTGGCTTGCCGCGGGTTCAGTCCCCAATGGCAACCCGTTCCGTGGCAACTCCATGGGTTCAGACTCCATGGCAGCCTTGTTCCTTGAATTGTGTACAGTCCTGTGGTTAAGATTGTCGGGAATCATTTATCCCTAGGTTACTGCTGCCCACCACTTTTTTTCTTCTCTCTTCCTCTTGCATATAACCTCTTCATTCCTCCCTCTCACATTCCCTCATTCTTCTTGCCTCCCTCTCCATATTTCTCTTTTTTCACCCTCGGGTGTTTCTCGTCTCCCTCTCCCTGACCAGCTTGGCCAGGCCTGTTGCAGTGCTCCTTTATTATGTTTTCTCTCCTTCTCCTGTTTTTCTCTCATTTTACCAATCTTAACCTCCCTTCAGTTTCTCCCTCTCAATTCTCATTGCTTCGCTCCCTCACTCTTGCCTCTGCCATTCCCTTCTCCCTCCTTGCCCTCTCCATTCAATTTTCGTCTCAATTTCCTCCTCTCCCTCCTTGTATCTCCCTTCCTCCCTCCAACTAAGACAAATTTCCCATTCCTGGACTTTCCTACCCTGCCATCCCTTACAATTGTACTAAGTGGCGAGGGAATTATGGGGAAATAACTCCCTCTCCTCCCTTCTCCCCTAAATTATCCATTATTACTGTTTTCTTCCGTAGGTTTATCAACGTTGGTTCAGGGTTTACCTATTCTCTGTCCCATCTATCTCTCTCCAACTCGTTTACTATCCTCTTTCAATGTAAATGCGTCCGTTTAAAAATTTTTTTGGGGGATTGGGGTCATTCTCGCACATAAACATGTCCAGGAAATTGGATTTTTTTATACATAAGGCTGCCTTATGAAGCTTTTCTATAAGGTGCGATTTTTTTGTAAATGCCGTTGAGAAAGTGCATCAAAAATTTAATAGAACGTGAAAAAACCTTCATAGTACGTAGTAATAAATTTTCGACTGACTTTTCTAATCGCATTTGCCAAAAAAATCCCATTACATATATGCTTAACAATTCGCAAACGGGCGAAATTATTTACAAACATTGTCTCTACGTCCACAGCAGGACTCGAACCTGCAAACTCTGTATCAGAGTAAAAGTACTGGTAAAGTACTGGTTACTCTGATACAGAGTTTGCAGGTTCGAGTCCTGATATGGACTTAGAGACAATGTTTGTAAATTACGTTATATATATATATATATATATATATATATAAAATATATATATATATATATATATATATATATATATATATATATATATATATATATTATATATATATATATATATATATATATATATATATATATATATATATATATATATATATATATTCGTGCCGATTAGGTAAAACTGGTCAATTAGCAAGAACTCATTTAAAATTAAGTCCTTTCTAAAAAAATTCTCTCATACTTTTAAAGATATATTTTTCCATTTATGTTAATGTAAAAATTTATAATTTTGTACCAAACGAAACTTAGAAAACTTACCTAACCTTATTATAACAAGCGCAATTTAATTTAGCCTAACCCAACTAAATATATTTTAGATACGTTTACAATAATTTAATAATGAACAAACACAATGAAATATATTTTTTCGTTAGGTTCAGAATGATTTTTGCGAAAATTGCATACACAAATTTTCGCTTGTCTTATATGGCAAGAAGAGCGTTGCTATTTAAGCCAAAATCGCAAGTTTTGCCTAAATCGGCACGACATATACATATACATATATATATATATTTTTTTTTTTAATATATAGGGAGGTACCACCTCTGGAACTTTATTGGGGACCCTCATCCTCAGAAAAGACAATAAGCGTACCTCAGGGAAAACTCCAGGTTCTCCCCGGAGCTGTTTGAATATTTTCTTCTCCTACCACCCCCTATATATGATGATGGAATGCTTTATTAATAAACAGAATACATCAATGGAAAACATGAACATGAATAAAATGGTACAATATATCAAAGATTATGAATCTCCTCCAGCTCCTCCGAAGCCGGACGCGAGCCAAGTATGCAGCATGCGTTTCCCCTCTGGATGGCCACGCTGAGACGCTGGAACATGAACGTGGCTGCCCTTGGGTCCCTGGTGGTGTCGATGAGTCTGGAACCCAGTTCTTTAAGGAAACGTGTTGCATTTTTTTCCCCACGCTCCCAAGGTCTCTGATCCCACTGGGACAAATTGATACTGTTGGCTTATGTCCCTGTACTTGCCGATCTTGTACTCCTCTCTGTGGTCAGCAGCTCCTCCCTGTCGCCCAACACTGTGATGGATGTAGGTGTCAGCCAGTGTCGACACACAGGTATAATCCCATGCTAAGAGCTTGCCATTCTTCCAAGGATAGATGGTGATCCCGTCGGGGCGGTTTGCTGGGTTGTGGGCGTTGTTGGCTGCTAGTGATCGAGGCTCTCTCTCGGCTGGGCATCCAGCTGTAGCAAGGGTTCTCTTTATGATGTCGTTGACCTCATTGTGTCTTATTTGCCAACCCTTGGTTTTAGAACAGTTAAGACCATGTAGACCATATTGGTCGGCTTGCGCATCGCTGCAAATACACGTATATTCCGTGTGAATAGGGGCAGCAAGGTGCAGAGCCACTGCAATACGAAGGGTCTTAGGGTCGAGGCGTGTTCCCATGGCCGAAAAAGGAACTGTTTGGAGGAAGTCCCCAGAGTGAGGTGCACTCACAGCTAGGAGACGGGCAGTCTCCTGTCTGATGTTACGGCCCTAAGCATATTGGCAAGTATCTTTTCAGCGATGGGGCCGTCCCAGCTTGACTGTTTGTAGGCCAGTTCTTCACTAGGTTTTGGTGTTGGAGCAGCAAGAGTCTCCCATTCAGTGATGTCACTGGTGTAGCAAGGGTTCTGTATTCCTGCTGAATCACTGAGGTTGTCTGGAAGAATTTGTTTTATTAGCTCATATATATATATATATATATATATATATATATATATATATATATATATATATATATATATATATATATATATATATATGTATATATATATATAGTTCATCTTTGCAGACAAAAGATTTATTATATTCAACTTGTTAACTTATTTTAACAAAACTAAGGCCTACTGACTTCCTGACCAAGAGTGTGGCCGTTTAGTGCCTCACGAATTACACTCCCGCTCACTACTCTCCCACCCTCATCCCCCATGCATCCATGCTGTCCTTCACCCGTTACCCCACAGCTGGCGCCCTCCCACCCACACAATGTCACAAGAAGTGCTGGGTTCCCAGGAATCTCCACGACAGAGCCAACGCCTTGGACCCCGTCCACGAGGCATGTGCCAGGTGTGCCATAGGGAATGTGCACTCAATCCCTCTACTGGCAACATCCGTGCACACAATGGATGTCTAGGCTCCAGGAGGGCTCCAAATGGGAACAGCCAACAGACCCTCCCAGCAGACAGAGCTGACAGCCACCCTGACTTCACCTCTACAGAGGACCTAAAAGCTGCAATCAAATTAACATCCACCAGGACGCTGACACACATCCCCAAAGCAGCTCGCCATCAAGCTGCCAGCAAATTCGCTGACCTCTTGAAGAAAGTCAATGATGTTCCTGCAAACAACGGATCCTGGCACAACCTACTGCTTTTTGGCAATGCCTGCTTGGCTGTCCCACCAAGGAGGGACAAGTCACTAGCTACATCTGTTATCAGGGCAATAAATGCATTCCCTAGAGATGACAACCTTGTCCGTCTCCCCTCCAGGGCGTCAAACACCCGTCAGGCAAATGTCAACAACAGGACACCTGACGCCTCAAAAATCAGGGCCCAAATTAGCAGAAAAATAGAAGAGGGTAATACTATCGGAGCACTGAGGCTTATAACCAGTGAGGATACCATCGCTTCTAAGGATGTCATTACAGCACAAGCCCTGAAGGACAAACATCCACCCAGGGCTCCCAGTACCAACATTGACCCCCTTGACATTGCAGCAGGTGAAGAACATTTAACCTTATGGGACGCCGATGTGTATAAAGCAGCTGTCATTTCCACAGGGCTTAGCAGGAGGTTTCACCGCTTTAAGGCCACAACACTTAAAACAAATGCTCAATCCAGGTCTTGGTGAGGTTTCTGAGAGGTTGCTGTCTGAACTCACCACATTTTCCAATGTATGCCTGGCTGGTAGTGTCCCAGAGGCAATTAGACCCCTTTTCTTTGGTGCCTCACTGTGTGTCCTCCGGAAAAAGGATGGAGGAATCAGGCCCATTGCAGTGGGCAACACCCTTCGGCACCTAGTTGCCAAGGCTGCAGTACGAATGGTGAGTCAAGATGCTGCCTCAATGTTGAAACCAACTCAGCTCGGTTTTGGTGTTCAACGATGCTGTGAAGCAGCTGCCCATGCAGCACGAGTATACATCAACAACATGTCCAATGAAAAAGCCTTAATCGAATTGGACTTTGCTAATGCTTTCAACTCAGTCAGAAGGAATGCTGCTCTCCAAGCAGTTTCTAGGCACTTTTCTTCCCTCTATCCCTTCATAGAATCGTGTTATAGTGTGGCTTCTAAACTATTGTTTGGGGACCATGAAATTGACTCGTGTGAGGGTGTGCAACAGGGGGACCCTCTCGCCCCCTTTCTATTCTGTCTAGTCATCAAGGAAGTCACAGAAGCCCTGTCCAGTGAGCTCAATATCTGGTTCTTGGATGATGACACCCTAGCTGGCACTACAGAATCTCTCCTAGGAGACATCAGGAAAATTAAAGATATGGTAGAGAGCCTGGACCTATCTTTAAACCCCGCCAAATGTGAAATAGTTTCCACCAATCCACAGATGATCCAGAACATTAGGGCTGTTTTACCAGGGGCATGAGCCATTGATCCAGCCAACAGCACTCTCCTTGGTGCTCCTCTTGGGACCATTGCCATCGATCTGGTCCTGAAAAAGAAAATCTCAGACCTCAGGACGATGGAAGGTAGGATGAAAGACATCGATACACATGATGCCTTCTACCTACTCACCAGGTGCCTGTCAATCCCAAAACTTACATACTTCCTGAGATGCTCCCCAGCCTTCAGCAGTCCGAAACTCAAGGAATATGACTCTTTCCGCAAGACCATGCTAGAGAGTGTATTGAATCTTTCCCTCGAAGATGAACAGTGGTTGCAAGCCTCACTTCCAGTCAGGCTTGGGGGGCTGGGAGTACGCAAATCCTCCCAGATTGCCCTACCAGCTTTCTTATCCTCTTCCATAGCATCAAATGAGCTAATAAAACAAATTCTTCCAGACAACCTCAGTGATTCAGGAGGAATACGGGACCCTAGCTACACCAGTGCCATCACTGAATGGGAGACTCTTGCTGCTCCAACACCAAAACATAGTGAAGAACTGGCCTACAAACAGTCAAGCTGGGACGGCCCCATCATTGAAAAGATACTTGCCAATATGCTTAGGGCAGTAACATCAGACAGGGAGACTGCCCTTCTCCTAGCTGTGAGTGCACCTCACTCTGGGGACTTCCTCCAAACAGTTCCCATTTCGGCCATGGGAACACGCCTCGACCCTAAGACCCTTCGTATTGCAGTGGCTCTGCACCTTGCTGCCCCTATTCACACGGAATATACGTGTATTTTCAGCGATGCGCAAGCCGACCAATATGGTCTACATGGTCTTAACTGTTCTAAAACCAAGGGTTGGCATGCAAGACACAATGAGGTCAACGACATCATAAAGAAAACCCTTGCTACAGCTGGATGTCCAGCCGAGAGAGAGCCTCGATCACTAGCAGCCAACAACGCCCACAACCCAGCAAACCACCCCGACGGGATCACCATCTATCCTTGGAAGAATGGCAAGCTTTTAGCATGGGATTATACCTGTGTGTCGACACTGGCTGACACCTACATCCATCACAGTGTCGGGTGACAGGGAGGAGCTGCTGACCACAGAGAGGAGTACAAGATCGGCAAGTACAGGGACATAAGCCAACAGTATCAATTTGTCCCAGTGGGATCTGAGACCTTGGGAGCGTGGGGAAAAAATGCAACACGTTTCCTTAAAGAACTGGGTTCCAGAATCATCGACACCACCAGGGACCCAAGGGCAGCCACGTTCACGTTCCAGCGTCTCAGCGTGGCCATCCAGAGGGGAAACGCATGCTGCACACATGGCTCGCGTCCAGCTTCGGAGGAGCTGGAGGAGATTCATAATCTTTGACATATTTTACCATTGTATTCATGTTCATGTTTTCTATCAATGTATTCTGTCTATTAATAAAGCATTCATATATATATATATATATATATATATATATATATATATATATATATATATTGTCGTGCCGATTAGGTAAAACTTGCGATTTTGGCTTAAATAGCAACGCTCACCTTGCCATATAAGACAAGTGAAAATTTTTTTATGCAATAATTTCGCCAAAATCATTCTGAACATAACGAAAAAAATATATTTCATTGTGTTTGTTTATTATTAAATTAATGTTAACGTATCTAAAATATATTTAGTTGGGTTAGGCTAAATTAAATTGCGCTTGTTGTAATAAGGTTAGGTAGGTTTTGAAAGTTTCTCTTGGTACAAAATTATAAATTCTTACATTAACATAAATGAAAAAAAAAATATCTTTAAACGTATAAGAGAAAATTTTAGATAGGACTTAATTTTAGATGAGTTCTTGCTAATTGACCAGTTTTACCTAATCGGCACGACATATATATATATATATATATATATATATATATATATATATATATATATATATATATATATATATATAGTTAGTGACGTGAAGAATTTAGCGTTGATCCATCATCTTTGAACTTAATAACCTCTCAGTAACAAAGTCTATAACATCTCTTTTACTCTATTCCAAGGCTTGACGTGTTTGCCGTACTGCCGGTGCACGTAGGATGGAGTCTTCATGTTTACAAACACTGACGCAAGAGTTACCATTGCTAACGTGCTGCCCTATGGTGATCCTGTTTTAAATAGACTGGAGGACATTCCATCAAGTTTTATGTGATGGTGATTTTTTTACGGGGTGTAAAAAAATTATCGGAAGGCTTTTATCAAAAGATAAAAAACTTTGAAGAAAGTATCTACCACTGACTAGGATAGTTGCGTGTGGCGGGTGACGTGGGCGGGTGTAGAGGGCTTGAGTTATGGGATTTGATAGTTGATTTGGCAGTGTTGAGTAGACAGAGTTGGCCCACAAGCGCGAGGTTATTGGTGCTTGAGGGCGAGGATCTCGAGTGCCTTCTCTTAAGTGACTATTTTAGTTGTGATATTGAGTGGGGTTGGGGTGATGGAGTGGGTTAATTAAGTGTGTGTTTATCAGTACTTGTATATACCTAACTGTATTCTCGGGGTATGAGCCCTTTATACTTCGTTTACTGGTGTGACTTAAACCCCTGTTCTTCTGAGCGCTGCTATGCCTACTCTCTCATCCATGTGTTGAACCGACTTTCCCTACATAAACACAAAATACAAATACAAATTATTTCCTTATGTGGTACAAAATAATGTACTCACGAAATTTTAATAACATGATTGCAAACAACCCACTGGCATGGAGTTTTACAACACACTCGCCATGGGTTCAACCCCCACCCGTTCCGTGGTTTGTTTACATGCAATAAAACACTGGTAGGCACAGAAAGCCGCTATTATGCAATACATTTCAGGCAGACTAAGCCTAATGCTGACTTTTTAAGAATTACTCATAGACTATTAAGCAGGATTTCTTACGCAGTTAACTACGATCATATGTACAATAAGAAAGATAGTTAATGAACCAATGGTACAGTTTCAAAAGTATGACTTATTATTTTGAACTGATTCAATGATCTTCATCCAGTTTGTTCACTGCTCTCACACTGAAGGAATTCTTTCATGTCTCTTTGGCTCAACTGAACATTTAATACTAATTGTTTCCTCGTTGTGATTGTATCTCCAGTCGTCTGTCCCTATCAGCTTCCTATGTCGGAGTATTATATATACTCTGGCTATGTCTCCTCTGGTTTTCTGGTCTATTGATATAAGATTTAGCTCGATTAGCTTATCTTCCATGAAGTTTTCTTTAAAACAGACATAATAGCACTGTTTCAAAAACAGTGAATGGGTGACTGTTGATGGCGCCTTGAACAGTTGAAATATGACTTTTATTGCAGCAGTGCGCAGTGGGTGCCCGTTATCTGTTAGGGCTGAAAACCGTATGTTAGGAAGTTATATAGTTGCTAGGAGACTGGATTGTGTCTTCGTATACTAGACCAACCTTGTGGTAAACTTTTAAACGCATTCGAGTTTCTTTTTTCATGAACTCAGTTCAAGTCGTAATGAACAACTGTCAATGAATAAATTCCGACGAGGCTATTATTTGTGTGCGCCTCAGGCGAGATGTTCGGAGTGTGGTCCACCCCCAAGTCCTCTTCTCTTCCCAATTCTATTGCCTCTCGTGTGGTATTCTAAGTTTCTTCTCGGTTGACTTTATAAATCTCTTAGAGCTAAATACCACTTGTAAATAAAAGTTTATTCTGTATATATTATTTTTTCTTTATTGTACGTCGGATCTTTATTAGATATTTTCTCGTCCTGTGAGCCTCTTCAGCCAGTTCTTCCAGTTTGTCAGTCTAATTAGGAAGACAATATCCAAGACTTTCTGGAAGTAAAGTTACACTCAGTCTACCTTACTCTTTATTGCTTTGTTTTGGAAATAAAGCACCAGTAGCAGAGAATCCTTTTTAAACTTGGCTGATACAGCTTAGCCTTGGGCGAAACATTATATTAAAGGGATTCTCTGGTACCTGTGGCGTAATGTCCACTTGTCTGCTTTTTTGCCCTATTCTACCTAACTTCAGTCTTAGTCATCATATCATTGAGGTCAGCCTATTTTGGCAGGATTTCCTGGACCTAAATGGCGTACTTGTCGCCATTAATAAAGGAAACAGTCGCTACAGGAACTCTATTAGGACGACGTTTCTCTTTGTACAGACCTTTATCAAGACTTAATAAAGCTCTAGGCTGAGTGAAACGTTGCTGGGTACAAGCTAGGTCTTCAATGTATGGCTTTCCCGGACCTCAGGACTGTTCTCTGAATCCATGCAAGTTATTGGTAATGAAGCCAGTTCTTTCCGGGAATTCCAATTGCTTTCTCTAATCATGTCTCCATTACCCTGTAAGGTATTGGCGTTCAGGGTACTAGTTTGTAAGTTAAAACTCCTGCCTGAGTCATTTCTTGAAATTAGGTGCAAATTGAAACTCCTTGATGTCGACAGCAGCGCAAGATCGACACCACAACAATCACCCCCAACAACAACACTCCAGCATAAATTCATCCATAGCACTAAAATTACCTAGCTATCAATACTGAGAGAACCACGACTTAAAAAAACACCATTACTACCACATCTCACCACCACCACTATCATGGTACAACAACCAGTACTTTTATCCCCACATCATCACGGTAACCACTACTTTATCGCCAGCCTCAACACTATGATCAGTACACCACCCTCACTACCACTGCATTAACCAACCATCCAACCGCCTCTACCATCACCATTCCACGAACCAGCCAGCCACCACCACCGGCACCACCACCACCGCGCCACCACCACCGGCACCACCACCACCGGCACCACCGGCACCACCACCACCGGCACCACCACCACCACCACCGGCACACAAACTCCATTACACACAGCAATTGGAGAAATTTATTAAGCCAATATCAACCACATTAATATTGCCTTTACGTAAACTCTGCATATAATCGAGTGATATATTTGTCACAAGCAATTACCTATCTTGATATTTATATTGTACAACAAGAAATATAATTATAATATTAACGATAATAGTAATAATATAATGCAATGATTTAGTAATATAGTAAAAAAATATTATTTGCAGTTTTATTATAGTAGTGGAAGCTACGCTAGCAGTAGTAGTTCCACGACAGTGTTGGCAACACAGCTGTAACACTAAGCAACACACACAGTAACACTGTGTTCCTGGTCTCTGATCATGCGACTCCTGATTAGTGATTGACCATTCTCCTCACAGCCTAAAAAACCTAGATTCAAATTTCGGGTGTTGCAAGACTTAGGGGAATCACCTTGCACCTGTTGTCCCTGTTCACCTACACTAAACAGGTACCAGGCAGCTAATTGATTTGTGGGTCACATCCTAAGGAACTTCAAGACCCAAACGTAAATAGGCTTGGCTTCCTTGGGGTATACTAGGTAGATTATTGATATAATCATGAGGGAAGCGATAAGCCCGCTAGGGTCGTACATCCCCTGGGGAACGGGAGGTAATCAAATTTGATCTGAGTAAGGGGACGGGGGGACTAGTCCAAGTCCGACCGAAACGTCGTCATACGTTTCATTCTATGTGCAGGTTATTTGTGTATTGTGTAAGGAAACGGTTTTAAATGAAGCGCAAAGCTCGTGTGTAGTCATTTTGGGCATGGAATCGTGGAGGCTCGAACCTCTGTTCACTAAGCGTGAGACAGAAACTCTGTCTACACTCGCCTGACCGTATATCACGGGCGGGAAGGACAGACCCTTCTCTGACCCTCAACATGGAAGTATAGGTAAACGATGAGACAGTACCCGATCAGCCGGGCTGTGGTTCATACGTTGGACTACGTGTGGCCAGCAGTAACAGCCTGGTTGATGAGACACTGATCCACCGTGAAGCCTGGTCATGGACCGGGCCGCGGGAGGGTTGACCCCGGAACACCCCTCCAGGTAGGTAGGTGCAGACACCGTCCCGCCTCGCTACACATTATTGTGGACTCTGATTTGTGTATATACAGTTAAGTGGAATTAGTCTTATACAGACCAATAAAATTAACGAGGGGGAGATACTATATTCCTCATTATTACACTTTTGCTTACCGTATTTCGCGGCTTATAAGACTTGCTTTAGTTTCTATGGCTCGGCATCGGACGTAACTGGGAGAGCTACACCCCCCAAACTTATAGCTCCCGTCACTGACCTTCAGTTTATAGGACGCAGGGAGGTTTAGGAGACATTTTATGGTAAAAAATGCGTCTAATAAGCCGCGAAATACGGTAATTATTTATTACGATACGCTTGGTCAAAGAGAAAGGGATATGTTACGATAACTGGTGGGAAAAATGTTAGAAAATTGAGATAGGGGAAATTTAATTATCTGAGCCTAAACGAATATTCACTTTCAGTAAATCAGTCAGACTGCTACTACCTTTGTAACTTGCTCAGCTATCAAAACTTTGGGGTCCAGTCCCTGGACCCATTATGTACCTCTGTAATCTTTTGACTACCGCCCACAGGATGGGTATGGGGTGCATAATAAAGATATCAAACTAACTGCTACTACCACGGTCATGGACCGGGCCGCAGGGGTTTTTGACCCTCAGAATACCCTCCAGGTATACCACTAGGTCCCAAGACCTCTCATGGGCCCTCGGCTATCTCCCCGATAGAATCTGGCCACCGAATCCTCGCATATAACTCCAGCTTTGCACCCGACTAAAGTTTTTCCTAAATCCTTCTCTTAGCTATGTTCCCTGTTCTTATAAAAGCCTCCACAAACCCCCTAACTTCTGGCTAGAGGTCGTCTCCCACGGGAAAATTCACCACGTAAACTTCAAAGAGGTTAGAGTCCCTGACACAACTAGAGTGTGAAAATTAGCAGGCAACACTCCTGTCTTTGCAAACAAAAACAGGATACACAGTTTCAACATATCACAGCTGCTTACCCATTACTCGCAACCAATATTCCAAACATTAACAATAATAGCAGCAAATATGTCATGTTAGCAGCGCATTGTTGTTAGTACTGGAACAAGAGCAATTAATAGCATCCCCAATAATACGAGAATATCATCTTCAGGTCTATTGGGTGGCGTCTTGGACTGCAGGCGGTGACGGGGGTGGTCTTCCTGACCTTCCTGATGGGAACTTTCTACCGCTCGGCCTCCCTGTACCATCCTCAGCGTCGGGCCATTCTCCATCTCAAGAACCAGAAGAGGAAGGTGAAGGAGAAGAACCGGCAGGATGAGAAGCCGCCTTTCTTCGATGTGGCCACCCTCAAGAGCCGTACCGTCCAAATTCTCCTCGTCTCCATAGGACTCTCGTCCTTCGGCATCACTACACCTATAATATATATGGTAAGAAAATGGACTTAAGAATAGAGGAGCACTGCAGTAGACCTACTTGCCTATGTTAGAAACAAACCATACCACGGGTGGGGTTCGAACCCGCGGTCAGAGAGTCTCAAAACTTCAGACCGTCGCGTAAGCCACTGGGCCAGCTAGCTTCAATAAGATTCGTCCAACTAGGTATATTTCTACACCATAGGAAGGTTAGCATAGGCACCACTGTGTCCACAAATGCAAGTTTTTACAGACGAATCTCCCGCTAGACGAATCGTGAGTCATGCTAGCTGTAGATTCGTCTGTAAAAACTTGCATTTGTGGACACAGTGGTGCCTATGCTAACCTTCCTATGGTGTAGAAATATACCTAGTTGGATGAATCTTATTGAAGCTAGCTGGCCCAGTGGCTTACGCGACGGTCTGGAGTTTTGAGACACTGACCGCAGGTTCGAACCCCACCCGTGGTATGGTTTGTTTGCAATCGTGTCATTACGATTTCGTGAGGCCTATGTTAGGTTCAAATCAACACCCTCTCACACCCACCCACTTCTTGTACACAACAATTTTTTTTAAAAAGATATTCATGAATACTGACAAATGTAAAATAAGACACATGCGTAGCATTAAAATATTTTAACGAAGGCTGAGGTAAACCATAATGTATTTACCCTTAATGAATATAAACTGCTCAATTAATCAACGGTTATAAGAGTTTAATTACTGTGACGGTATTGTGTCAAAATAATGTTTGTCAAAGCTGAAAAATTTGACAGCTAGTTTTTGTGCCATTTATGAAGTGTCGAAGGCAATTGACATTACATATAAATTTCATTAAAGGAACCTGAAAATGAGAACTCCACACATGTTTAATGCACATGTCACAACTGGAGATTCGTTAATTCATTCTATATATATATATATATATATATATATATATATATATATATATATCCTAGGTAGTAAGTTTGTAGACAGCAACCACCCAGGGAGGTACTACCGTCCTGCCATGTGAGTGTTAAACGAAAACCTGTATTTGTTTTACATGATGGTAGGATTGCTGGTGTCTTTTTTCTGTCTCATAAACATGCAAGATTTCAGGTATGTCTTGTTACTTCTACTTACACTTAGGTCACACTACACATTCATGTACAAGCATATACACACCCCTCTGGGTTTTCTTCTATTTTCTTACTAGTTCTTGTTCTTATTTCCTCTTATCTCCATGGGGAAGTGGAACAGAATTCTTCCTCCGTAAGCCATGCATGTCGTAAGAGTCGGCTAACATGCCGGGAGCAAGGGGCTAGTAACCCCTTCTCCTGTATATATGATTAAAGTTAAAAAGAGAAACTTTTGTTTTTCTCTTTGGGCCACCCTGCCTCAGTGGGAAACGGCCGATTTGGTGAAAGAAAGAAAGAAAGATATATATATATATATATATATATATATATATATATATATATATATACACACACACATTGTCTCTACATCCACAACAGGACTCGAACCTGCAAACTCTCTCGGGTAGGTACTCAAGGAGATATTGGAGTAGTAATGAATACACTAGTTGGATGTTCTGGTAGCGTATACATTAAGAGAGTCATGAGGGGAGCCCAGGAGCCTATGCCTTGTCTAGCCTGTGCCTAGTGTGGAAGTGAGGAGGAACGCTCTAGCCTACGGCTCTCATGTGCATGAATCGTGACATCATAGCTAGTCACAGAGCCTATAATCAGGGAGCCTATCTATAACATAGCTGGGAATATCTACATATACTACACAAGTGATCAGTGACACATTACTGACAGCTTGGCCACATTAACGTATGGCGTCCCGACATACATCTGTACAAATTATAGGCTGAAAAGGCAGGACGGCTCTGGGCTGATTCTATACAATGTCAAAGAACACAACAGTTGAACATAAGAACTATACATAAGAATGGTAACAAAATGTAATGGGTGTTATTATAATGCATTACAAAGTATGATATATCACAATTCATAGTAATTGATAGAATCAGTGGTGGGATTATACAATAAAAGTTATAACAAATGTATTCATGTGATCTACGGATTCTGAGGAAACATATTTACAAAGAAGACAGTGTTTAACAGAAAAGGCAGACTTGGTGCACACAAGTCATTTATTGTTAAATCTCAGAATTCGGAGAGAAAATGAACGCAATTTTTTTTTTTTTAACATGAATAAGCTGACAGGTACATCACAGTTGAAACTCTCTGAACTTGATAATCTAACTATATAGACTATTAACATTTAACCCCAGCTTTGCTAGGGTGAGATTTACATATGCAGAATGGTTATTATCTCTAGGGGGATTGAAATCTGTTGCAATGGCTAACACATGCTGTGGTTGAGGAGGATCTGAAGTAGTACTTACAAATGATACTTGGGGGTTTCTCAATACTTGTCGTGTACGTAAGGAGTAACGACATTCAGGTTGTGCATCTGACTGATTGTTAGAGGTAGAGGGTACAGCGTCAGGAGGATTGTCAGTCCTCATTTGTCTGGTTGTCAGGGACCTTGTCCTCATCGCATACTAACATCATATGATCTAAATGCGATTCTCAACTTTATACTTATTGCCATGGACATGTTCAACTACTCGATATGGACCAACAAACTTTTGATCAAGCTTAGTCATTGCAGACATTTTATTAAAGTTGGTCAGCATAACTCTCGAACCTACTTTAATTCTGGTTGGCTTTGCACGAGTATTAGTGGCTCTTGTAAATTCTGCTGTCTATTTATGAAGTGTCTTTCGGATTCTTCTAAGAACACTTTGAGCTAAGGTGGTATGAGTTGCTATGAAATCATTAGGATTGTAATTCGGTTTCGGTTCAGAATACAACAACTCATAAGGCAAACACTTATCTACACCATACAATGCGTAATGTGGAGTATCATCTATAGAAGCATTGTTAGCAGAATTTATGGCACATTGTACATCAAGTATGATTTCATCCCAGGATGCTCTATTGGGATTAATAGCTCTCAACACATCGAGTACTTTCTTGTTAGTTCTTTCCGCTAGGACATTACTTGCAGAGTGGTGAGGAACAATAGTCGACTTGGTAATTTTGCACAAGGTACATATTTTTTCAAGTATTTCGTTACAGAACTCACCTCCATTATCTGTTACTAGGGACTTAGGAGTTGTATGTCTGCAGATTATACATTCCTTAAATGCTTTAGCTACTGTCTTGGTAGCCTTATCTGCAATAGGAACTAACTCACAATATCTGGTGAAATGATCTACCATAACACAGATGTTTGTTGCCCTGGAGGGAGCATTGAAAATTAGTTAACAAGTCTACTGCAATTCTTTCCCATGGTTCACTAGTAGTGGGATGCGCCTGGATAGGATTAGGACCATTAACATTACCTTTATGCTGCATACAAACTACATTTCTTAACATGCTCAGAGATATCAGTTGCCAAAAGAGGCCAAAAATATTTCAATCTGTCTTGTTTTACAGAACGATCCATACCAGGCTGTGCAACACCGGGTACATAGTGAACTAGCTGTAAGGCTACATTTACTAGTGACTGTGGAATTACTAACTGGTGTACCCGTCTGCTAGGAGTACCCAACTCGGCTGTTCGATACAGTAATTCCTGGTTCATTACAGTCACTGATAGGTGCTGGTGGCTTCACAGTCAGAATAAGATCTTCCTGTAGCAGGAATCGAATCACACCAGACCACATGGGATCTGTTCTTTGAGTATTCTTTACATCCTCGGCACTAAATGGATGATCTGCAGTTACTACACTAACATGTCGTAATAGAGCATCTGTGACTACATTTGATCTGCCGGGCAAATGTTCGAAGGTAGGACTGAACTCTTGAATGGTCAAGGACCATCTGGCTAATCTTCCAGTAGGTTGTTTATTCTTGAATAAGGGAATCAGTGGGGCATGGTCTGTCAAGACATGAACAGAGTACTGATAAATAATGTCTCAGAAGTGCTTTAAAGACCATACTATGGCTAAGGCTTCTCGTTCAGTTACTGTATAATTACGTTCAGCCTTTGTAAGGACATGGCTAGCAAATGCAACCCAGTTGTACTCGCTGTCGGTCTTCTGAGCTAGCATCAGTGGTTAGGTAGAAAGGCTTGGAAAAATCAGAGAATTTCAAAATTGGAGCAGATGTTAGCTTTTCTTTAAGAGTTTGAAATGCTCTTTCTTGACTGAAGGTCCAAATGAAAGGAGCTTCTTTCTTAAGCAACTCAGTAAGAGGAGCTGCTATAGAAGAAAAATTAGCAATAAATAATCTATAGAAACAGGTTAAGTCCACAAAGGATCTTACGACATCAGCAGTTGTGGAAGATGTGAAATTTAGTACTGCAGTTACTTTACTTTGGTCAGTCGTAACCCATCTAGGAGTGACTACGTGACCAAGGAACTTGATTCCCGATCTGAAAAATTGACATTTTGACAGTTTGATCTTTAAATTGGCTTCTTCAAGCTTACCAAGTACCATATCTAGTCTCTTCAAGTGCGTGTCCATGTCTTTGGACATAACGATCACATCATCTAGGTACACCATGAGTACATTACCTATAGGCAATGAGCATAACCTGAAGGCCATTCTGAGGAAATGATAATGACCTGTTGGAGTGGAAAATGCGGTTAGCTCTTGGTTGTCCTCGTGTAGAGGGACTTGCCAAAACCCTTGTAACAAATCTAGGGTCGAAAAGACTTTATCTTTGATATTACATTAAAGGTATTCATTACTACTCCAATATCTCCTTAAGTATCCCACCGCTGCCACCATTTGTTGGGTGGGTACTTAAGGAGATATTGGAGTAGTAATGAATACACTCGTTGGATGTTCTGGTAGCTGGTAGCGTATATTAAGAGAGTCGAGAGGGGAGCCCAGAAGCCTATGCCTTGTCTAGCTTGTGCCTAGTGTGGAAGTGAGGAGGAATGCTCTAGCCTACAGCTCACATGTGCATGACTCGTGACATCATAGCTAGTCACAGAGCCTATAGTCAGGGAGCCTATCTATAACATAGCTGGGAATGTCTAAATATACTACACAAGTGATCAGTGACACACTACTGACAACTCTGTATCAGAATATATATATATATATATATATATATATATATATATATATATATATATATATATATATATATATATATATATATTTAAGTAAAGGACACATTGAACTAATGTGACATTTATTGTGGCAACGTTTCGCTCTCCAGGAGCTTTCTCAAGCCGTTACAAGCTCCTGGAGGCGAAACGTTGCCACAATAAATGTCACATTAGTTCAATGTGTTCTTTACTAACATATTGTCGGTAATTCTACCAATATTATTACACAATATATATATATATATATATATATATATATATATATATATATATATATATATATATCTTTCTTTCAACACACCAGCCGTATCCCACCGAGGCAGGGTGGCCCAAAAGGAAAACCAAAAGTTTCTCCTTTTACATTTAGTAATATATATATATATATATATATATATATATATATATATATATATATATATATATATATATATATATATATATATATATATATAGTGGACCCTCGGTTTTCGTTGAAAATTCTTTCCAGAATGCTGTTTGAGTGCCGTTACCAAACGAATTTGTTCCCATAAGGATAAATGTAAATTAGATTAGTCATTTCAGACCCCAAAAAAGTACACTTACAAAAGCACTTACGAAAATACACTTACATAATTGTTCGAGCTTGGAGGTGCACGAAAACCGAGTGTCACTGTATATTTATACAGTGGACCCTCGCTATTCAGACATTCTTAATTCCAGAATGCTGTTCAAGTGCTGTTACCAAACGAATTTATTCCCATACGGAATGATGTAAATTAGATTAGTCCATTTCAGACCCCCAAAAATACACTTATAAAAGCACTTACAATAATAAACTTTCATAAAAGGGCGAGTTTCGGAGTGTTCGAATAGCGAGGGTCTGCACTGCGTGCGGCCAGCAGTAACAGCCTGGTTGATCAGGCTCTGATCCAACATGAGGCCTGGTCACAGACCGGTCCGCAGGGACGTTCACCCCTGGAACTCTCTCCAGGTATATATATATATATATAAAATATATATATATATATATATATATATATATATATATATATACACGTATATATTAATTCACGAAACAAGTGATTTTGAATCATAGAACAGAACTGCGGCTAGGATGAGGTTGAAATTAGTCTCTGAGGCTCCACGACCATATATGTTTCGCATCAGGGAAAACACTCCTGTTCTCATAGGACTGGGCATGGTGACGCAGGATCGAATCCTGGCTAGCCGCAGTTCTATTAATGATATATAATTGCGTGTGTGTGTGTGTGTACGCAGTATATAAATATATTTGTATGAGTGTTTGTTTGGAGTATAATATGTATAATATAGGATAGTTTTAAAAGGCGATAACAGTTTTAATCAATTCTTTTACCTATCCAGTTATCTTTAAATTTGTCTTACGAAGACATAAGACACAAATAAGGAAGCGGTGTACATCATTACTAATGTGAAGACCAATAACGTTAGATAGCAACGATTTTTATATTGGTAACGATAATAGAATGCTCATTATTAGGTATCCACTGATGTGTACATTTATGTGGATGCCTGTTTTTTGCTTCCTGAGAACAAAAAGGCACAATACCATGATGGAACAATACACAAATAACCAGCGCACAGGAGAGAGAAACTTATTGACGACGTTTCGGTCCGACTTGGTTAAAGTCGGACCGAAACGTCGTCGTAAGTTTCTCTTCTATGTGCGGGTTATTTCTTTCTTCCTGAGATTACCGCCTTTAAATTGCCTGCCATGTAACAGCTGGAGACTGCATCTTCTGATCGGCTTGAAACCCCAAACACTGGTACCCTGAACACCGGTGTAGGTGCAAACTTTCCAGTTTTATTGAAGAAATTGTGGAGATTAAAATACTGGGGAGACATCGGAAAAAAAGAGAGATTAGCGAGGGGAGAAACGGAAGTAGCGCAGTGTGTAGCGCTAGGCAGTAGCGCCGGAAGGAGTGCCGGAAGCTGGTGCCGGAAGCAAGGGGTTAAAGGGGATGTTATACGCTCATTCAGTGAAGGTTATGGAGGTTGCTATTAAACCGTCGTTAAACCCGGTTTGAGCGAAGGATAATTTTTGAATTCCTCAGCTGATCAACTTCAAATTTTAACACCATTTTTTTCTTTGATGATACTTTATATATTTAATAGTGCTTAATCAACATAGCCTCGAAGTTTAATATAAATTATTACATTCATGGGAGGTATGCTAAACCCGTAGGGAGTCATGCAACACCTGGAGGAATTGCAGGCAATCAGGTTTGAACCAAGGAAGGGCAAGTCAGGCTAAATATTTTGTATCAAAAGCCCCTGATCGCCATCAAGGGTCATCGTTTGAGAAATATGATCAGCTGTTTGCGTTTCTTGTGTTCTCTCTCCCACGTTCATTCTCACTCTCATGCTGTTCTCCCCCATGCAGGCACACCAAGCACAGAAGGAGGGCCTGGGAGAGGTGTCAGTCTTGCTGCTACAGACGTACCTAGGGCTAGGTTGGGTCATCGGGTGCTGCGCCTTCGGCTTCGTGGTGTTGCAGAAGAACTCAGAATGTCGTGTGGGGCGCCAGTACCTCTGTCAGGCGTCAATGTTCCTGTGTGGCGTCTGCACTCTCGCCTTCACCGCTGTCGAAGGTAGGCTCTTGTACCTGCAGGATTATTCTTTGGGGAATTATTTTAAGTCGTGTAATTTGAATAGTCGCAATATTATTTCAACAGATTTACCTCGCAAGGAAAACGATCATCAAAATTGCCCCAAAACTGTCATTGGAACAATTTACAACTAACCAAAAATATCATGGCTGCAACAATTAATTATTTATAATATATATTAAATTCCTGTAACGAGATACTAGCAGCAGCAAATGAAGTAATGGTTTGGATCGGTCAAGTTACAACTTTTGTGATTCGATAATGGTCCTGGAAGGACCGAAACGTCTTGTTTCCCTCTCCAAATGTTAGTTATTGTGAATTGTTCTAGCCACGCTATTGTGACTTTTGCTCTTCATTTAGTCTTGTTTTTATATACAAAGAACCTTTCTTGATATTTAATGTTGGTCTTTTATCAGTGACAGTCGATTCAATCGGATACTTTTCCTTCTATCTTTTGCTCTCTAAGCGGAAGTTCAGTTAGTGATGGAGGCATTTAAAGTCTAGTGAAAAACTGAAATACATTCGAAAGCAGGGCACGCCCCACGCCTCCCCACGCCCCCACCCCACACACACACAAGAGTGTGTATCATCTACGACCGTATCTAATTTATTGCCAAAGTTATCAGAGGAAGCAGTTTGGGTCAACATTCTTACTGCCGGGGTTCCTCTGGTGTCTTAGTTTTCTGCAGTAAATCTTTTTCACAAAAGTTGATTCCACTTTTAAGTAATGGCTAGAGTACACTACTTGGAGAGAGAGAGAGAGAGAGAGAGAGAGAGAGAGAGAGAGAGAGAGACAGACAGACAGACAGACAGACAGACAGACAGACAGAGAATGAATGAATGAATGCATGCTTATACTTTAGGACTGTCCGAATATTTGTGGCAGAATCGTTAACCTTGTCTGGCTGGCTTCGCATCTCATACTGTGTACTCGCCTATTTGTGGTTGCAGGGGTCGATTCACACCTGGTTAAGCATGTCAAGAAATTAGAGAAAGTGCAAAGGTTTGCGACAAGGCTAGTTGCACAACTCAGGGGACTGCCCTATGAAGAAAGGTTGAGGGAAATAGGACTAACAACAATGGAGGACAGAAGGGTTAGAGGAGACATGATAACGACATACAAAATACTGCGGGGAATTGACAAGGTAGATAGTGACAGGATGTTCCAGAGAGGGAACACAGACACAAGGGGACACAACTGGAAGATGAAGACTCAGATGAGTCAAAGGGATGTTAGGAAGCACTTCTTCAGCCATAGAGTAGTCAGGAAGTGGAATAGTCTAGAGAACGATATAGTGGAGGCGGGAACCATACATAGTTTTAAGACAAGGTATGATAAAGCTCATGGAGCAGGGAGAGCAGAGACCCAGTAGCGGACAGCGAAGAGGCGGGGCCAGGAGCTGAGTCTCGACCCCTGCAACCACAATTAGGTGAGTACACACGACTGAGATAAATTTTCAGAGAATAGGGGTATACTCGAGGGGAAGAAATCGGCCAGTCAAATTGATTTTCAAGACAGAAATGGTGCGGAACAGATCCTGCAGCAGAAACCATGGCTAAAGAAAACAGCAAAATACCAGATGGTGTACAGAATGGCAGAAACTGAGAGAGAGGATACAAAGACGAAAAGGGCAAGAGAGACAAGGCTAGAGTCAAGAGGGCACACTCAGTCTTAACTTACTCAATATACAAAACACCCACATTTTATTGTGCCTACTATATACATAGGACACTGCACTCTAATATAAACCCTCTTAAACTACTTGACAGCTGCAACAGAACACAACCATAATACAAGACACAGATCACTCTTTGATATCCCTCGTGTCCATCTCTCCCTATGCAAAAACGCTATGCACATAAAGGGCCCTAAGATTTGGAATTCACTGCCAGAGAACACTAAAGGATCCCTGTCTGCAAATCACTTCAAGACTTCTTAGAAATCACCTACTCACCCAAAACTAAACAGCTTTCAAGCTGCTTTCAAATTCACCTCCATTACCACATACTGTGCTAAGTATCACAGTGTCACTCACCTAAATCTCAAAACTTCAAAAATAGATGCTCAAAGTTCATTACATTACTTAATGCTACATTGTAAAAACTCAAGACCTGCAAAAAATTGTTCCGACTTATATTCAATTGTAACAATCTCATATTGTAAACTACTTTCAACTTGTCCCATTGTAATATTCCCGTATTGTAATTTGAGTCAATTTACTGTTTGCTATATATAAAAACAGATGCACAACTTTAACAAACTACGATCAATTTGTCTAGTATTAAGTAGTCTGTAACCCATTAAATTTAGTCTGCCCGTAATGCCTAAGCATGATAGTGGCTCTTTGCACTGTAAATCATTATTGTAATTACACACTGTAAACTATCAATGTAAATAGGACTTCCTACAACATGTAAATCACATTGTAAACTTGCAAAGAAATAAAAATTTGAATTTGAATAGCACGCACAACCACCCACAGAACCCCGCAACCAAACATAATATTCCAAAACAAACCACACTCCACACTGAGAGACCCTACCCCACCCTACACTCTCATAGCACCCTGCCACTCCCTCAGCCCCAACAGACCCCCAGAATACAGTGTTGGAAAAGCTGAAGATATGGTACACTAACACAGATGGAATAACATATAAGTGTGAGGAGTGGCACAAAAGAATCACAGAAGCATCACCAGACATCATAGCACTCGCAGAAACCAGGCTCACAAGAATGATAAGAGATGCCATCTTTCCAGAACCTGATATCAGATCCTGAGGAAAGATAGAGGAATAGAGGGGATGGAGTTACACTGTTCATAGAAAACCAGTGGAGTTTTGAGGATTATTATTATTATTATTATAATCAAAAGAAGCACTAAACCACAAGGGTCATACAGTGCAGCGGGGCAGGGTAGGATGCAGGGAGAATGGGTAGTAAGAGGGAGAGGGATGATTAGTAGGTTATGGAGTGCAGTGGGGCAGTGGATAGTGCAGGGATAGAGGGTAGCAAGAGATTGAGGTAGAAGGTACTGAGGGGAGTGCTAGAGGCATAATCTTCAGAGTTTGTGTAGTAAGTCAGTTGCTGTCAAAAAGTCAATGAGAGAGTCAGGATTAAAGGAGGGTCCATCAGCAAGAAGGGAAGGTAAAGAAAGGGCAGCAGAGCGAAGACGACGTTGGAGGTAAATTCTGTGTGCTCGTTGATAGAGTAGACAGTCCAACAGAATATGGTGAACCGTTACTGGAACCTGACAATGCTCACAGAGAGGGACAGGGAGACTCTCCATGAGATACCTGTGAGTAAGACGAGTGTGGCCGATGCGAAGACGGGAGAGTGTAGTCTCCCAACCTCGACATTGGTGACAAGAAGGCCAGAAACCTATACTTGGTTTAATAGAACAAAGTTTGTTATGTAGCAGGTCAGTCCAACGTTGTTGCCAACGGGTGCGAAGGTGTGTAGCAATGATAGCAAAATAGTCCGTGAATGGAACACCTCTATATGAAACTGGAAGGTCAGGTACTGCTGACCGCACAGCAGTGTCTGCCTGTTCATTGCCCTGTACGTCAACATGACCAGGGACCCAACAAAAAACAATATCTTTGTGTTTACTAGAGATACGGCGTAACCAAAGATGGATACGAAGAACTAGGGGGTGAGGTGTATCAAATTTTCGGATAACCTGTAAAGCACTAAGGGAGTCTGAAACGACCACAAATGGTGACACAAGCATAGATGTAATACAGATAAGTGCTACAAGAATGGCATACAATTCAGCCGTAAAAATGCTAGCCGAGGATAATAGACGCCCTCGCACGACACTGTCCGGGAACACTGCTGTGAATCCGACGCCGTCAGAAGACTTAGAACCATCGGTGTACACTGCGATGGCATGGGAATGAGAGTGAAAGTGGTCTAGAAAAAGAGAGCGAGAAGCCGCCGTAGGCAGTTGGGCTTTCGCCCATGGCAGTGGAAAAGAACAGAT
The DNA here is from genome assembly GCA_009830355.1 of Cherax destructor. NCBI lineage: Eukaryota > Metazoa > Arthropoda > Malacostraca > Decapoda > Parastacidae > Cherax > Cherax destructor. The sequence goes on from WNWK01018525.1 coordinate 39,407, forward strand.
ACGGACAGCAGGAACTTCCCAAAGGGATAGGGGAAAGGGAGATGTCACATGAACATATAAAGGTGGTAGCTGAAGGGAAGACAAGAGTGAATGTAAACGAAGAGAAAAGGGACGAAGTAAACAGGGGCGACGAACAAATAAAGAGTGTCTACTAACATCTGTGACAATCCTATACATGGAAGGATTGCTGAGGTCATGAGAACGAACATAATAGTGAAGGCAATGTGCATCACGGCAATCGGACAAGGAAGGAATGTTCGCTTCTGCATAGAGGCTCTCAACCGGTGAAGAACGAAAAGCACTGAGGCATAAACGTAATCCCTGGTGATGGATGGGATTAAGGCTGG
>WNWK01018526.1:0-39752 GCA_009830355.1 Cherax destructor
AGGGAAAAAAGGGAGGATGGGGAAAATGGGAAAAGGGAGGGGATTGGGGGTAATTAGGTTCGGTCTGAGAAGAAGACCAAAAGGTCCAATTCCTCAGACCAAGAGCCTCTTCACCACAGCAAGGAGCCCCCCTTGAAGAGGTAGCCGAGGATAATAAATGCCCTCGCACGACGCTGTCCGGAAACACTGCTGCGAATCCAACACCGTCAGAAGACTGGGAACCATCAGTGTACACTGCGATAGCATGAGAATGAGATCAGAAGTGGTTGAGAAAAAGAAAGCGAGAAGCCACTGTAGGCAGTTGGGCTTTCACACATGGCAGTGGGAAAGAACAGACAAACCGTCGGAACTTCCCAAGGGGGTAGGGAAAAGTGAGATGCTACATGAACATAGAAAGGCAGTAAATGAAGAGAAGACGAGCGAATGTAGGAGAAGAGAAAAGGGACGGAGTAAACGGGCGATGAACAAAGAACGTCTACTAACATCTGTGACAACCCTATATATGGAAGGATTGTGGAGGTCATGAGAGTGAACATAATAGCGAAGGCAATGAGTATCACGGTGACTGGACAAGGATGGAATATTCGCCTCAGCATAGAGGCTCTCAACCAGTGAAGAGCGAAAAGCGTAGAGGCATAAACGTAATCCCTGGTAATGGACGGGATTAAGGCTAGAGAGTTGCAGGAGAGGAGAGGCTGCTGAATGTATCTGGTCGCCACAATCGAGTTTCGATAAAATGAGGGCTGAATGTAGTCGAAGAAGTTCTACGATCACCCCCCCAGGAAAGATGAGAAAGGGTTTTAAGAAGGTTCAGCTGGCTATGACAAGTTGCCTTCAGAGAGGTAATGTGAGGTTTCCAGGATAACCTACAGTCAAACAGAAAGCCTAGAAACCTAACCGTATCACGTTCTGGGATACGTGAGCCATTTTTTTTTATTATTATTAACATATTGGCCGTTTCCCACCAAGGCAGGGTGGCCCAAAAAAGAAAAACTTTCATCACTCACTCCATCACTGTCTTGCCAGAGGCATGCTTACACTACAGTTATAAAACTGCAACATTAACACCCCTCCTTTTAGAGTGCCGACACTGTACTTCCCATCTCCAGGAATCAAGTCCGGCCTGCCAGTTTCCCTGAATCCCTTCATAAATGTTACCTTGCTTACGCTCCAACAGCACGTCAAGCCCTAAAAACCATTTGTCTTCATTCGCTATCTAACACGCTCACGCATGCTTGCTGGAAGTCCAAGCCCCTCGCACACAAAACCTTTACCCTTTCCCTCCAACCTTTCCTAGGCCGACCCTACCCTGACTTCCTCCACTACAGATTTATACACTCAAAGTCATTCTATTTTGTTCCAGACTCTCACTTGTACAAACCATCTCAATAACCCCATCTCAGCCCTCTAGATAATAGCTTTGGTAATCCCACACCTCCTTCTAATCTCCAAACTATGGATTCTCTGCATTATATTCACACACACATTGCCCTCAGGCGTGACATCCATGCCTCACGCCCATACAAGTGTGTTGGTATAACTATACTCAACATTCCCCTTTGCTTTCATGGATAAAGTTCTGTCTCCACAGACTCCTCAGTGCACCAGCAATGGATGATCAGAGATGACAGAACGACTAGTGAAAGTAATTTGGAGAGTTTTAGTACTAGAAATTTTAAACCCATGAGTGGTGGCCCAATTGGAAACACGGTTGACCGCATGCTGGAGAGAAACTGCAATGAGTTGACAGTCAGCGCCTGCACAAGCTATAGCGAAGTCATCAACAAAGTGATGACCAAATATTGAATGGAAGAACAGAGGCCAGATCATTTATAGCAAGGAGAAAAAGTGTTGTGGTCAGAACACACCCCTGAGGGACACCTTCAGCTTGGACAAAGTCTGGGGAAAACACATTAACCCAATCACAGAAATGTTTTTCAGTTAAGAAGTTCTTAAGGAAAAATGGTAGATTACATCAGAGGCCTAAGGAGTGGACATGGCTTGATAGAACATAATTTGTTATGAATCAAATGAGACCAATGTTGCCAATGGCTGCAAAGGTGGCTAGAGAATACATTAAGTCTGAGAATGGAATACACCTATATGAAACATAAACGTTGTATACCGCTGACCCCACAGCAGAGTCCGCCTGCTCATTGCCCTGAACAATCCACATGACCAGGGACCCAGCAGAAACCGATTTCTTTGTTTTTGCTAGAAATGTGGAGCAACCAAAGTTCGATATGAAGAACTAGGGGATGAGACCAATTAAATTTTTTGATAGCCTGAAAAGCACTAAAGGAGTCTGAAATACCACAATGTTGAGTCAGGCCTGGACACAATACATATAATTGCTATGAGAACTACATGTAGTTCAGCTATGAAAATGCTGAGTCTAATAAATGACCTTGCACATCACTGTCTGGAAACAATGTTGCAAACCCAACACCATCAGAGGATTTAGAACCATTGGTGTAAACTACAACTGCATGAGAATGAGGCCAGAAGTGGTTAAGAAAAAGGGAGCGAGAAGCAGCTGTAGGTATTTGAGCTTTTGTGCATGCAGTGGGGAAGAACACTCGAACTGTTGGAACCTCCCACGGGAAAAGAAAAGTTAGATGCTAGATGAACATATAATGGGTGCAGCTGAGAAGCCACCTTTACCTTACCTTTGATATACCTTTGAAGTTTCGAGAGTTTCTACTCTCTGAGCCCGGCCATGGGCCAGGCTCGTCTGGTGCTTGCCTGGTCAACCAGGCTGTTGCTGCTGGAGGCCCGCTGCCCCACATATCCATCACAGCCTGGTTGATCTGGCACCCGATGAAGATACTTGAGAATGGGATGGAGTAAACAGGGGCGGCGATCAAATAATGGATCTTTACTAATGTCCATTACATCCTGTACGTAGAAGGATTGTGAGGGGTCATGAGAGCGGACAAAATGTTGGAGACAAAGGGCATCACGCCGATCAGTCAATGATGGAACATTCACCTCTGCATATAGGCTCTTGACAGGGAAGGAACAAAAAGCACCTAGACACAAATGTAATCCCTAATGATGAATGGGATCAAGTTCAGAAAGAGTTGCAGGAGAGGCTGAAGAATATATCTAGTCACAATAATCTAGTTTCGATAAAATTAGGGCTTAATGAAGTTGAAGGAGAGTTCAATGATCTGACCCCCAAGAAACATGGGTGAGGGTTTTAAGGGGGTTCAGCCAGCTATGGCAAGTTGCTTTCAGGGAGGTAATGCGAGGTTTCCCGAACAACCGGTGATCAAACAGAAGACCGAGATATCTGACGGTATCACGTTCAGGGATCCGGGAACCATACAAGTACGTATAACAGAGTACAGTGGCACCTCGAGTTTCGAACTTAATCCATTCCAGGAGTTAGTCCTAAAGTCGAAACGTCCTAAAGTCGAAGCAATATTTCCCATAAGAAATACGTAACATAAATCTAATTAATCCGTTCCTGCTGTCAGGAGGCATGACAAAATAGTACTTCAATATGACGCTATTATCAACTCTACGGCTTATTTATCTATCATAATTCATCTAATATGACATAATATAAATAACATAAAAACCTGATATACACTCTAGAGTGAATAAAATATGTATGTCATTACGTATGTGGTGGCGGGCATTCTTGCTCCAGCTATGAAAACTTCTTCCCATTCTTTCCTCCTTCAGACGTGTTAGTATAAGAGAAAACGGAGTTTGTAATGCTAACTGCATTAGATCACTTCTTTCATAAGAAAACCATAATGTACAAATGAACTGGTGTACGTACACTATTTACATACCTTGCAGAAGATAGGTAGAGCGGCTTATGCTGTCAGGAGTTTATTTCATTTCGTCCTTTTTCTATCGCTTAATCGCTACAATCTTAATGCTACACTTAGCCATTGAACTTAACTGCTTTAAACTCCACAACTTGCACCTGTGCTGGCGTGCAGGAACATATTAAAATCTCCAAGAGTGTGTTATTAGTCTTGAATATGTCATATTAATAATGGTGATAATAACACAATAATAATCACTCCAAGGCATATAAAACGTTAATATAGACATTTTGCTTAATTTATTCATGATATTTTTTAAAAAATTATATAATAAACATGCTACGTAACATATAAACATATAAATTAACAAATATGAGATGTTTTTTCCAGTCGACTTGACGGAGTGAACATAAACCATTCGTGTCCGGACTGCTAACAACAAAAACAACTGGTTTGTTTACAAAACTCACGAACCTTCTACACTCATGTACTCATCTTGTTTACTCACCCCTCAACTCTACATTAAGACTACAAATATTTTAAGGTAAGTAATGTGTGTACTACTGTAAATGCATTTTATCGCTCTAGGGCACTTTAAATGCCTAGTATATAATGTGTGGGTGGGGTAGCCAGATGGGGGTTACCTATCTACCTTACTATTCACCTTGTACCCTATATTAATACCATTAAGACTACAAATATTTTAAGGTAAGTAATGAGTGTACTGTATATGCATTTTATTGCTCTAGGGCACTTTAATGCCTAGTATATAATGTAATGTTCATTTGAGGAGAAACAAAGCCAGACTGACTTACAACGGCTGCGCGGGGAGGCAGACAGGTCTGGTGCGCGGGACGAAACACAGGGCACAGTGCGAAACTCAGGACAAAATTTAGCTGAAATAATGGTTCTAAACTCAAAAAGTACGATACTCAGGGCGTACGAAACTTGGGGTTCCACTGTATGAGACAACAGAACATTAGTAAAAATAATCTGGTGCATTTTAATACCAAAAATTTAAACCTACAAGCAGTGGCCTAATGGGAAACACAGTATCAATACAAAAGGGAATAAAACTAGAGATGGTGGAAAAAAAATAGTTTGAGGTGATCAGTCATTCAGCCTCGAAAGGTGTTCAGTTCATCGTAATGAAGTATTCATCATCTCAAACAACTTTTCATTCGTGTCTTCCATCATATCCAGTATTTTTTGTGTAGGAGTGATAAAGTCACTGGAGAGTGAAGTATCTCCATAATAAAGATACCCAAATGTTTTTACAATATTGGTAAATGCTACCAACAAGATTAGGATTCATCAAGACTAGGGTACTGAACACACTTCCAGGGACCTTAGCCTCAATGACTTAGTTTTACATGACGGCAACTGGAAGGGTTAAGACACCCCCTTGAAGAGACCAAACTCTTTAGCATATACGTATATATGGTAAATGATGCTCCTTTTGCTTTGTGCATTAATAAACATTCTGTTTATCATTTATTTAAATTAAACAAACATTAAAAACTGATAAAATTTGAAGCAAATTCTAAGTTATAAAATCAGTAGAAAAACTAATACACTACATATAAAATATTTTCTCAAAAATATTTAGAATATCTATACAGATTTTATCTATAAAAATTTATACCATACAGTAATTATCACATATATGTATCAAAGTGAGTTAAGCACTTTACTGCATGTGCTGTACAGTAGAGCCAATTTCCTAAACTGATCAACCCCATACTCCTCTTTACCATTCAATACTATTATTCAGTGAAATCTGTCATTTTTCAAAAAACTAAAATTTCTTTGCACACTTATTTGATTTCAAGTTTTCATACTCTCGTTGACAACCTAAGGCCAATTAACCCTGATGGTTTTCTGCTCAGCCAGGCTATTGTTGCCCAATTCCAGCAGGACTATACAGCATAAACAAACTGGGTTACCAGGTGCCTCTTGTAGAAAGTTTTCCTGTTCCCTAAACGCAAATACATCAATCTAATAACACCAACCATAGCAGCTTTTAATATGGCATGAAATAATTTGGCCTCATAACAGTTATATTTTTTGGTTAAGCTTTCACATTTATTTTACAATGCTTATGCATAAATCCAGACTTTTCATTCCCAATATCTATACATACTTCCATACTGCCAGGCATATTTTTACTAGAGCAACAGAAAATTTCTCAAACTCCAATGCACTTGTTCAAAAGCATCTCCTTCTCTTAAACACATTTACCCCTTAAATGAAGTCATTTTGCTATTCAAAAACCTAATACAGTGGTACCGCGAGTTACGTGCAGCTTCCAACTCGAACAATTATGTAAGTGTATTTTTGGGGGTCTGAAACGGATTAATCTAATTTTCATTATTCCTTATGGGAACAAATTCGTTTGGTATCGGCAGTCTAACAGCCTTCTGGAACAAATTAAGTTCGTAACTCGAGGTACCACTGTATAAAAAATCCAGAAAGAATGAAAAGGAACAATACCATGACGGACAATACACAAAACCTGCACATAGGAGAGAGCAACTTATGACGATGATTCAATCTGACTTGGACCATTTACAAGTCACACTAACACACACAGAGGGAACCAGTATACGTATATAGATGAGGGGGACAGGGCCGGGACAAAGAGGAAGAAACACACCTAGGTGTTCTGTCCTTCAGAGTCCTCCCCCATTTTTGGTTTAATCCCCTTGTGGGCCTTTAGCTCTCCTGCAGTGCTCTTTTCTTGTCCTTAGACTTACTCCACTACTATTACTATTACTACAACCACCATCCTATTACTACTACTATTGCCTCACTTCATTCCCCTGTCTTATACCACTTAAACTATGTACTCCCTCTACTTTCTACTACCAGCATTACCTCTTCCACTACTTCTCCACTTCCTTCCTTCTTTCTTTGTCCCATCCCTGCCTCCCCATCCTCCTCGCTTATATATACTGGCTCCCTCTACCTGTGGTAGTGTGACTTGTAAATGGTCCAAGTCAGACTGAAATAAGCCTCCCCCCCCTCCCTCTCTCTCTTTTTACACAGGGTTTCTCTTTCTCTCTCTCTCTACATGTATGTGTGGGTTGTGTATATAACATCCACACTGTCTAAAGTTATTCCTTTGATCAATATACAATACAGTGGACCCCCGAGTTTCAGTCAGCTCGGAAATCAAACAATTATGTAAGTAATATTGTAAGTGCTTTTGTAAGTGTATTTTTGGGGGGTCTGAAATGGACTAACCTACTTGACATTATTCCTTAAGGGAGTAAATTTGTTTGGTAATGGCACTTGAGCAGCCTTCTGGAATGAATTATGACCGAAACTCGGGGGTCCACTGTATAGTCTTTCCACTTTTGATGTCTTTAAACAATGAGTTGAGCAATGCTCGAACAGTTACCTGGCACAAATCCTTTTTGCTGTATGTCCAAACATACACCATATCTTTTTTTTTTTTAATACTTCTTAAGCATTTCATTTATCTTTCTACCCAAACTCCTCCTCTTTCAATATTATCATTACTTATTTTTTTTTTAATATTTTCTAAAAGTATCAGGGTCAAAGTTCATGCCATATGAAAAGCACATGTTTTTAACCTCCAATACTTCTTAAGAATTTTAAAATAAAAAAAAAAAATATATAAAGGACAAGGCAAGAGAAAAAGACTAACAAAAAATTCAAATGAACATTTCTGAGGTTCATTACAAAAATACTTGCTGAACATGCAGGAAAGCCTGTATGAAGGAACATTTGTATACGTACAAGTAAATAGGTATAAATCTGAAAGTCATACAATACAGTGGTACCTCAGCATACGAGAAGCTCCCAACTCGAACAATTATGTAAGTAATTTTGTACGTAAGTGCTTTTGTAAGTGTATTTTTGGGAGTCTGAAACGGATTAATCTAATTTACATTATTCCTCATGGGAACAAATTCGTTCGGTATCAGCATTTGAACAGCCTTCTGGAATGAATTACTGTACTTTAAAAGATAGCTGCAAGAAAAATTAAAACACAAAATGGTGTAAAAAAACATGCAGAAAATAGACCTCAGCAATTATTATTATTATAATCAAAAGAAGCGCTAAACCACAAGGGTCATACAGTGCAGCAGGGAAGGGCAGGATGCAGGGATATTGGGTAGCAAGAGGGAGAGGGATGATTATTAGGATATGGAGTGCAGTGGGGCAGTGGATAGAGCAGGGATAGAGGGTAGCAAGAGACTGAGGTAGAAAGGACTGAGGGGAGTGCTAGAGGCATCATCTTCAGAGTTTGTGTAGTAAATAGTTGCTGTCAAAAAGTCAATGAGAGTGTCTGAATTAAAGGAGGGTCCATCAGCAAGAAGGGAAGGTAAAGAAAGGGCATCAGAGCGAAGACGAAGTTGGAGGTAAATTCTGCGTGCTCGTTGATAGAGTGGGCAGTCCAACAGAATGTGGCTAACAGATACTGAAACCTGACAATTCTCACAGAGGGACAGGGAGCCTCTCCACGAGATACCCGTGAGTAAGACGAGTGTGGCTGAGACCTCAGCAAGAATAGGTTAAATATATCAAGATTGATTAACATGTCCTAGGTAGTAGGTTGGTAGACAGCAACCACCCAGGGAGGTACTACCATTTTGCCAAGTGAGTGTAAAATGAAAGCCTGTACTTGTTTTACATGATGGTAGGATTGCTGGTGTCTTTTTTCTGTCTCATAAACATGCAAGATTTCAGGTACGTCTTGCTATTTCTACTAAGGTCACATTACACATGCATGAACAAGCATATATATATACACACACACCCCTCTGGGTTTTCTTCTATTTTCTTACTAGTTCTGGTTTATTTCCTCTTATCTCCATGGGAAAGTGGAACAGAATTCTTCCTCCGAAAGCCATGCATGTCGTAAGAGTCTACTAAAATGCCGGGAGCAAGGGGCTAGTAACCCCTTCTGTATACATTACTTTTTTGGCCACCCTGCTTCGTTGGGATACGGCGAGTTTGTTGAAAGAACAAGATTAACATGTGGAAATGTTAATCTGCTGCAGCACTGAATTTATTGCAAGTAAAAATAAATTTAGTTTTAGACAATGTGCACCTATTCTATCCTCTATCCCTCAAGAAATTTTGCTGAAAACAAGAAAAATTTTTGGAGTGAGATAAACAAGGTAAGAAAGCCTAGGGAACGAATGGATTTGTCAGTTAAAAACAGAGTAGGGGAGTTAGTAGATGGGGAGCTGGAGGTATTGGGTAGATGGCGGGAATATTTTGAGGAGCTTTTAAATGTCGTTGAAAAAAGGGAGGCGGTAATTTCATGTACTAGGCCAGGGAGGTACAACATCGTTTAGGAGTGAAGAAGAGCAGGATGTGAGTGTGGGGAAGGTGCGTGAGACATTACGTAGAATGAAAGGGGGTAAAGCACCTGGAACTGACGAGATCATGACAGAAATGTTAAAAGCAGGGGGATGATATAGTGCTGGAGTGGTTGGTATTTTTGTTTAATAAATGTATGAAAGAGGGGAAGGTACTTAGGGATTGGCAGAGAGCATGTATAGTTCCTTTATATAAAGGGAAGGGGGATAAAAGAGTGTAAAAATTATAGGGGAAGAAGTTTACTGAGTATACCAGGTAAAGTGTATGGCAGGGTTATTATTGAAAGAATTAGAGGTAAAGACAGAGAGTAGGATTGCAGATGAGCAAGGAGGCTTTAGAGTGGGTAGGGAATGTGTAGATAAAGTGTTTACAGTGAAGCATATATGTTAACAGTATTTAGATAAAGGTAGAGAAGTTTTTATTGCATTTATGGATTTAGAAAACGCATATGATAGAGTGGATAGGGGAGCAATGTTGAAAGTGTATGGAATAGGTAGTAAGTTACTGAAGGCTGTAAAGAGTTTTTATGAGGATAGTGAGGCTCAGGTTAGGGTGTGTAGGAGAGAGGGAGATTACTTCCCGGTAAAAGTAGGTCTTAGACAGGGATGTGTAATGTCACCATGGTTGTTTAATATATTTATAGATGGGGTTGTAAAAGAAGTAAATGATAGGGTGTTGGGGAGAGGGGTGGGATTAAATTATGGAGAATTAAATGCAAAATGGGAGTTGACACAGTTACTTTTTGCTGATGATACTGTGCTTATGGGAGATTCTAAAGAAAAGTTGCAAAGGTTAGTGGACGAGTTTGGGAGAGTGTGTAAAGGTAGAAAGTTAAAAGTGAACATAGATAAGAGTAAGGTGATGAGGGTATCAAACGATTTAAATAAAGAAAAATTGGATATCACATTGGAGAGAGGGATTATGGAAGTAAATGTTTTCAGATATTTGGGAGTTGACGTGTCAGCGGATGGGTTTATGAAGGATGAGGTTAACCATAGAATTGATGAAGAAAAAAAGGTGAGTGGTGCGTTGAGGTATCTGTGGAGACAAAAAACGTTATCCATGGAGGCAAAGAAGGGAAGGTACGAAAGTATAGTGGTACCAACACTCTTATATGGGTGTGAAGCATGGGTTGCAAATGCTGCAGCGAGGAGGAGGCTGGAGGCAGTGGAGATGTCCTGTCAAAGGGCAATGTGTGGTGTAAATATTATGCAGAAAATTCGGAATGTGGAAATTAGGAGAAGGTGTGGAGTTACTAAAAGTATTTGTCAGAGGGCTGAAGAGGGGTTGTTGAGGTGGTTTGGTCATTTAGAGAGAATGGATCAAAGTAGAATGACTTGGAGAGCGTATAAATCTGTAGGGGAAGGAAGGCGGGGTAGGGGTCGTCCTCGAAAAGGTTGGAGGGAAGGGGTAAAGGAGGTATTGTGGGCGAGGGGCTTGGACTTCCAGCAAGCATGTGTGAGCGTGTTAGATAGGAGTGAATGGAGATGAATGGTTTTTGGGACATGACGATCTGTTGGAGTGTGAGCAGGGTAACATTTTGTGAAGGGATTCAGGGAAACCAGTTAATTGATTTAGTTGGACTTGAGTCCTGGAAATGGGAAGTACAATGCCTGCACTTTAAAGGAGGGGTCTGGGATAGTGACAACTGGGAGATACAATTCTCAGTTGTCGTATCTGAGCTCCTCTGCAAAGACAGTGATTATGTATGAGGTGAGGTGAAAGTGTTGAATGATGATGATGAAAGTATTTTCTTTTTGGGGATTTTCTTTCTTTTTGGGTCACCCTGCCTCGGTGGGAGACGGCCGACTTGTTGAAAAAAAAAAAAAGTAAATGGATGACATAATATATGTACACAAAATTTCACAATTTGGTCTGATGGTGGATTCTTATATACAAAGTAATACCTATAATAAAACTGGTTATGAATCTTAATATAGGCAGTCCAAAAATAAAGTTTGATATTCATAGCATACAAAATTAATAATGTAATAAAAGCCCAAATAAAACTTTGCAAGAATGAGCAATTATTTTAAAGATTTACAATCTATCAAAACCTTCAGGAAACTTTCCTTCCTTAAAAAGGGAAGGTGCAGAATGTTCACCTTTAAGTATTCAAAAACACTGAAGTACCTGAAACATTACAGAAACACACTGACATACTAGCTTTATCATCACTTAACTGAAAAAAGTCACCAACTGCATGCAATAAATAACAAACAGAAATAACTACCTGAACATAAAAATAAAAATAGCAAGCTGAATGGCCAGATAAGCCACAGATGTTAGAAAAGTTCTTTTGCAAAGTAAGGTAGTGAAAAAAGTTAAAGTAGAGATAACAGAGGTAAACTCGATTCATGGATTCAGAAGATATGATACTGCAGACCTAAAGGCTAGGAATCAACTGCACTGGACCAGAATTTGAAGCCCAACCACTTCAAGTACAATTATCACATTATTATAATCAAATAAAGCACTAAACCGACAAGGGTCTACAATTATCAATTATATGCAGTAAAATTTATATTAGGTAACAAACTGAGATTGCTAGTTATGAATACCTGGCGTATTACACTACCAATGACTACTATGCTTATTAAAACCCCGGTTTTCATACGCCCCAGCTTGCATGTAAAACCATTCTCCATAAAATGCATTTTTTAATATTTTTGGGTGGCTGGAATGGATTAATTGGATTTACATTACAGTGGACCCCCGGTGTTCGTCCATTTTTCGTAACAGAATGCTGTTCAAGTGCCATAACCAACCGAATTTATTCCCTTAAGAAATAATGTAAAGTAGACTAGTCCTTTTAGACCCCCAAAACTACACTTATAAAAGCATTTAAAAAAATACACTTACATAAAAGGGCGTGTTTTGAGCAGGACGAACACCGGGGGTCCACTGTATTTCTTATGGGAAATATTATCAAAAAATACATTTTATGGAGAATAATTGTGGTTTTACATGCAAGCTGGGGAGTACGAAAACCGGGGTTCCACTGTACTTTAAGTTATGGCATAGTCTATCTAATAGGGCTTCATACTATGTATGCACAAGCCGCAGTACAGTTAAAGTAGGCACTTGGTGATTCAGGAATATTAGTCAAGAAAACCATGGAAGTCATACAGTGCTTGGGAAATGGAAAGTAATCAGGTTAGATCTATAGAAGGGAAGGGTACCTCTAATTCCTTGGATCAAAATTCCTCGACTGGCCTCGAGAGAATGCTGGTCCAGAAAATGCCTTTTTTTTTTTTTTTTTTTTTAAAACCTGAGTTTTCTCAGCATTAATCATGTTTTCATAGAAACCATAAAGCCGTACTTGCATTAATATAAACAAGTATGACAGTATACCCCATCTAAAATAAGCACTTGTGTCTCATTTATCCATACGAACATTCATGTTTTGAACCAAAACTAATGGAATATGGAGAGAAAACTCATATTACAGATGTTTTGACCATGTAATGGGCTTTATCTAGTCCACTACATGAGCAAAATATTGCGTATAATTATTTCTTCTGTATCAAGTGTTCCTCTATCATATTTGTCAGCAATACCTGACACTAAATTGGAAATTGCTGTTTAATGTAAAACTTGTGTGTGTGATAGGTGTCACTGTATAAACATATGCCAAACTCAGAATTCCAATAACTAAATTAATTTGAAATAAATGTTTTGATAAAAAAATAAAGCCAATTCTTGAGCCTGCAAATAACAGAATGCCTAAGATTGAATGAACACTGAGCAAATTCCATACAGGTCATTCCATGTTAAGTGAACCAACAGTCCCCACCAGACCATCTTGTATTTACCTGAAAATTTATTGAAAACATGCAAATATGTGTACATGTGTATGTTTATGAATATATACATATATGGGTCATTCCATGTCCACTTGACATGGGATGACCCATACACTGACGGAGATCCTTTCCCCTTCTCCACCAAAAATGAATGGTCTTAAGAACTTACATTAAAATTTCACATTTACAAGAATAAATGCAAAAACTGATGCATACCAATTAACATACAAAATACAGTATTGTTAAATTTAAATAGTACAATAATTTTCATAAATTCTCGACTTAATGCTTCAGTGCAACACTACCCATTCCATGCATGATAAAGACAATAGTTAAAACAATGATTATTACACTACTATTAGAATCAGGAAGCAGAATTTATAAACCCACAGGGGTCATAAAATGCATAGTGAGTAGATGACAATCAAGTTCAGTCCAAGGTAGGGGAAGGTAGATTTACTTCCTTGGATCAAGAGCCCCTTACCAGCATAAAGATACTTCCCTGATTGTACTACAATCTGTCTTGTTGGCTGGGAATAACATTAACATACTCTGCCAAAACATCACCGAGCTCGCATGCTGCTTCAACAATACCACCATCTGTTGATACCACCTTTGGATCTGCCAGGAAGATTTTAAGAAATGTGTATTGATTTAAAAATAAACAAAGTCATACTGGTAAAACAATACAGTGGACCCTCAGTTTTTGTACAGCTCCCAACTCGAACAATCATGTAAGTGTATTTTTGTAAGTGCTTTTGTAAGTGTATTTTTAGGGGTTAGAAACAACTAATCTAATTTACATTCGTCCATATGGGAACAAATTCGTTTAGTAACAGCACTCGAACAGCATTCTGGAAAGAATTATCGACGAAAACCGAGGGTCCACTGTATGTATATCCAGTAAAATGGCAAAACTGAATTCAAGGCTAAAAAGCAAACTGGATGATGTGCAAAGCAAGCTTTTTTTTTATAATTACAATAAAAGCTTTCTCAGAAATATGTACAATAATTTACAATAGCAAAATTGTTAAGTAAAAGGACACAAATGCAACTAATCTGACATTTCACTGTAGAATGTTTTGCTCTCCAGGAGCTTTATCAAGCCGTTACAAACAATACATGGACACAGAGGGTATATATAGGCTAGGGTGAGGTGTAATACTAGTGGCAGTAGTAGTAATACAAATATGGTAGAACAATCAACTTGCACACGAGTAAAAGGTTATAAAAGCTATTACAGTGGTCCCTCGAACATTTATGTAAGTGTATTTTCGTAAGTGCTGTTGCAAGTGTATTTTTGGGGGTCTGAAATAGATTAACCTACATGACATTATTTCTTAAGGAAGTAAATTCGTTCGGTAATTGCCCTTGAGCAGCATTCTGGAACAAATTTTCAGCGAAAACCGAGGGACCACTGTACTTAAGTAGCATAAAAATAGGTTAGGCAAATATTGGTGGTTGGATTTGAGAACCACCAATATTTGTCTAACTTATTTTTATGCTACCCAAGTAATAGCTTTTATAACCTTTTACTCATGTGCAAGTTGATTGTTCTACCATACAGTGGACATCCAGTTTACGATGGTCTCCAAACTCGCCCTTTTATGTAAGTTTATTTTTTGTAAGTGCTTTTATAAGTGTATTTTTGGGGGTCTAAAAGGACTAATCTAATTTCCATTATTCCTTATGGGAATAAATTTGTTCGGTAATGGCACTTGAACAGCATTCTTGAACGAAAAAATGACGTACGTAATCCGGGGGTCCACTGTAATTGTATTACTACTACTACCACTAGTATTACACCTCACCCTAGCCTATATATACCCTGTGTGTCCATGTATTGTTTGTAATGGCTTGATAAAGCTCCTGGAACTTTATCAAGCTCCACATGTAATGGCTTGATAAAGCTCCTGGAGAGAGAAACATTGCCACAATAAAATGTCACATTAGTTGCATTTGTGTCCTTTTACTTGACATATTGTCGGTAATTCTACCATTATTAATTATTATTTTTCATTAACACTGTTACGGCCCCCTACCTAACAATGGTTGTTAGGTAGTTTCCTTACTGGCTGGCAGTCAAGGGGGTTACGTCATCAGACCTGATGTTTGACTTCCGAGCCGGCTTGACTGACAGTGTCCACCAGACTCTAGTAGAGAGTGACCACTAGACTCTCCTATAGAGAGTGACTACCAGACTCTCATATGGGGAGTGTTAACCTGACTTCCATATACACTTTGGAGAGTGTACCTGCACTTTGGAGAGTGTACCTGCACTTTGGAGAGTGTACCTGCACTTTGGAGAGTGTACCTGCACTTTGGAGAGTGTACCTGCACTTTGGAGAGTGTACCTGCACTTTGGAGAGTGTACCTGCACTTTGGAGAGTGTACCTGCACTTTGGAGAGTGTACCTGCACTTTGGAGAGTGTACCTGCACTTTGGAGAGTGTACCTGCACTTTGGAGAGTGTACCTGCACTTTGGAGAGTGTACCTGCACTTTGGAGAGTGTACCTGCACTTTGGAGAGTGTACCAGACTCTTCCCTGCACTTTGAGAATGTACCTAGACTCTCCCCTGCACTTGGAGAATGTACCTAGACTCTCCCCTGTACTTGGAGAATGTACCTAGACTCTCCCCTGCACTTGGAGAGTGTATTGTGTGACACTGTTGTGGTGTCAGGACTAATCAGGGTGTAGTGACAACTGGTGGCACGACACAAGTGATAGATAGTCGTGTGATTTTGTGTTTGTGACAGATGACGCGGTGCAAAGGCTTCACTAGAGACTGAGTTCGTGACACAGGGGGCGTGCCATGTGGCACAGAGAAGGTGTCGTGGGACACAAGCGAAGGAGTGTTTTGTCATAACACAGAGACAAGGGTGTCTTGAGGACACGGTTGAGAAAGCGTGTCATGACGAGAGGATTGGTGGTGTCCTGTGTGGCACGATGTTGGCAGCGACGTCTGACACGGCACAAAATTTTATGATCGTTTTACTTGTGATGTTTTACTACGTTTTAAATTGTTATAAATGTGTATATTAAAGCTATATGTTTTTACACAGATTATAAGTTATACAGATTTATGTGTTTATATTAACCCTTTGACTGTCGGACGCCCCATTCTGAAACTGTCATTCTATGTCGGAAAATTTTGGAAAAAAAAAAAAAATATTATTTTTTCTTATGAAATGATAGAGAATCTTTTCCCGATTGTAATGACACCAAAAGTATGAAATTTGATTGAAAACTTACGGAATTACGCTCTCGCAAAGTTAGCGATGTCAGTGATATATACGCATCGGCGATTTCACCGACTTTGAGCCCTATTGTAGGCCAATTCCTTTGGGACAGTTGACCAAACTCATAGCTATTTCTTTAGAACTCCATTTGTTCTATCGATTGAGTACAAGAAATCACCAATTTACCGATTTCAACTACCCAATAAAGTGGTCAGAAAATGGCAATTTGGCCAATTTCATGCAAAATAAAAAAGATGTCAATTTCAAAATAGGGTCCAGAATAAACAATGCAGACATCCCTAGCACTAAAATAAGATGTTATCTGTTCATTAGTCATGTCTTGAGGCCCCTCTTACATTACTCTTGCTTTCTATTTTGATTTTTTATTCACACAAAAAATAGAAGATTTATTGTTATGCAGACTATTGCATTATTGTAAAAACTGTATAAATAATATCTGTGCACTTGTGAAAGAATATTAGACTCACCAGTTGATGTGTATTGGACGCATGGTGTGTTTTGTTTACTTTTGAACATTGGCAAAAATCGAACATTTCCGCTACTTTGAGCTCAATTTTGAGGCCGCTAGAATTTAGGCGTATAAATACGTCCGAAACATTGGCTCGTAAGACGTATATATACGTCCGAAACAGTCAAAGGGTTAATAATATATAATAAATATCTGAAATATGAGATTTTATTAGTTATCCCAAACAGTCGTTTATTACAAATGTTTCTTTTTTTTTTTTGTAATAAACACATCGGCTGATTCCCACCAAGGAAGGGTGGCTCTAAAAAGAAAAACTTTCATCATTATTCACTTCATCACTGTCTTGCCAGAGGGGTGCTTTACACTACAGTTATAAAGCAAGTATTAAAAACCATTTGTATCCAATCACTCCTATCAAATAAGCTCACACATGCTTGCTGGAAATCCAAGCCCCTCACACACCATTATTAATACAATAGCAAAATTCTTAAACTACTCACTGTCTGATTCTGAAAATGGAAATATTTGGTCTAGTTGCCGCATGATAGTTTCCAGCTCCTCCCTGACATCCCTTGTGACATCGTGTGTCCCAGCATTTGCCCTACTCATTTCCAATGATGGCATTCTTGGGGAAATTTCTGAGGAAGCAGGAGCAGAGGTCAAAGAAGTCAAGTCACTGAAATTGACCTCTGTAAAGCTGGGTAGCCTTGATGGTTGCAAAGCAACTTTTAAGCTCCCAATGTCTGCAGCAAAGAAAAAAATAAAATGTCATTGTGAGAAATAAATATTGCAAAATGACAAGGCATAGAATTGAAACCTTATTAAAACATTTATATACCTTCTTTCACACCAACACAAAAACATCAGTAATATTACACAGACATTTCTTTATAAAACTTTTTTCACTGTGATTAGTTAATGGTCGAAGTCGGACTGAAATGTCGTCATAAGTTTTTTCCTCCCATGTGTGGGTTGTGTACGTTTTCCACTGTACTGTCATTAAATTTTAATTCCTAATCTTCTCTTAATGCTTCAAGATTTCAGACTAACACTTTGTAATTCCCATATAATTATAAGTTATTAACAAATAGGAAAAACCTAGAATATAAGATGTGATGTAGAGTATCTTCTTGTACAGCAAAACTTGCTCACCTCACCTTGAGCATAATCTGGCTGACCATCAGGAGAGGAGGATGGGAAGTTCTTTTGATGTGGTGTGAAGGGTGCTCTAATAGGATGAACATTTGAAATGCCTTTGATGGTAGTTTCTCTAGGGTTCTCTACCTGCAAGATTTGACTTAATTTAAAACAATATTACAATAAAAGCATGAATGCAAACAAATCATATAACAGGTGGGGCTCGAACCCATGGCAGGCAACTTCTAAAATTAACAGGCCAGTGTTGTGCCACTGGACTCTCACTGACTCGTGAGTTTAAAATTTGCTTGCCATGGGTTTGAGCCCCATCTGCTATGTGATTTGATTACAATAAAAACTTATTACATGGTTTTGAACACCAGAATTTCTTCCTTTTAAGTTTTTTTTTTTTTCAACAAGTCGGCCGTCTCCCACCGAGGCAGGGTGACCCAAAAAGAAAATCCCCAAAAAGAAAATACTTTCATCATCATTCAACACTTTCACCACACTCATACATGATCACTGTCTTTGCAGAGGCGCTCAGATACGACAGCTGAGAATAGTCCCTCCCAGCTGTCACTATCCCAGACCCCTCCTTTAAAGTGCAGGCATTGTACTTAATAAATATAGTAGCTTTAACAACTATGGCTCAACATAAACATTAATTACCTTTTCATTGCCAGAGATCCGAGTATCTGATGGTACATCAGCTAACATTTTCTTCTTTCACTCAAGAACTACGAACACTGAATGGTACCCTAATTATGCATTCATTACACTGATTGCAGTTCATATCACTACTACTATCCCAAATGATATTTATATCACAAATGATGTTTATATCACAACTGGAAGGGGACAAGAGGATTTCATGATACTGTAAATGCATTATTAAATACAGTATATAATTATATACGTATGTACTAGAAAATATGAGAAAGTTCCTGGACCTAATTTGTGTGTAATGGTGTTCAACCGTACTACTAACAAAATGCTACTTACCCATTACGTCAAATAAATTGCTTCTAGTATCCTTTTTCGCTGTCACTTCTGTGTAACTCCTATGCATACCATGCTTTATCATGAATGTTCTCAATATTTGCCCATAATCTTCATCTCTATTACAACAAACTCACTGAGAAATTACCATTTCTGTCCTGGACTATTATCAAGCCCCAACCTGATAATGGTCTAGGACAGACCTAAAGTCTGTTTAGTTTTAATTTCCAAATTTGTAGCAATTTGTTCCAGCAATGGTATTGTGACTTGCTCTTCACATGACAACATTTCTTATGACATTCATCCTCCTAACACCATACAAGTGCTTAGATTATCAATCACCACAGTACTACACATCTCACAGTATGTCACACCAGTGTTTAAACAATCACTATGGAAATGATTCTTCATTTCCCCTAATTTTTTTTACACTATCCTTCTTTCTCTTTTACCATTAATACATTTATCTACATTCACTTCATATGCATTTCATAGAATTTGAGAGCTATATGAAAGACAACTAAAAGTTTCAAAGATGTGATTACTTACAAGTAATTAATCACAGACTTGGCCCTAGCAACTACACACAAACAGGAAAATATAGGGAGTACTTTCAACTACCTTCAGCATACCAGTACATCTTTTATTGTCAGCCAAATTGTGATAACCTAGAGTACATCAAATTTGATATGGTTTACCCCATACATTTTTATCGTATAAGAAGTTCACAGCTTTTTCTAGCACTAAGATCAACTTTAATGCTCTCCTAACCCCTGGTGATATGAATGCTTTTCTCTTTGTAATTATCTCACTGCAATTATTTGAGTCACACAATTTCTTCCACAACAAAATCCTTTGTATTTATAAAATACTGATTAGTTTCTCGGTATACAAAGTTAAAAACAGCCATAATGAACATTCTTCATAAACAGAAAAAGAGCTTTAAAACATGTAAAAAAAATGCAATAAATCATTATTTAACTCACCAAATGGTTTTCTTTGTTGTCTAGTACAGCTGTGTCATCAGCCGAGGGCCGGGTAGCAATGGGGGAGAGATTTAGTAGCAATCCACGATCTCCAACTATTGGGGTACTCTCAAGACGTGGAAGCACTCTAACTTCTTTCTGCCGAGTAATGCCTTCCTTAGCTTCACTTCTTCCTAAACCTGGTCCAAAGTTATAGTTCTGATGGTTAAAGGAAAAAAAAAAAAGTAAAGACACGTTAGCCATAGTTTTGTGTGAAATTTTTCTACTGCTGTACATACGTGGGTATATATAGTAGTATGTGCAATGTATAAACATTAATTAGCATTTACATAAAATAATTTGTTTTAATTAAACACAAAAGTGGTGACTAGCCCCTTGCTCCAGCATTTTAGTTGCCTTTTATGATATGCATGGCTTACAGGGAAAGAAATCTAACCCAGTATCCACATGGAATAGTGAATGTCTTCTTCTCCAGGGTCACCCTGTCTTGGTGGGAAACAGCTGTAGAGTTAAAAAAACTTCTTTATAACACAAGACTTTGCCATCAAAGCAAGGTTTATGTGAATTCCTTCACAGACATTTCCATGCCCACACTTACAACAGCAAGTTTCAAAAACTACTTGCCTCCAGGTATTTGCTCTCATCCCTGTATGTGCTATAAAAATATATTTAAATTTATCAATTATTATAGCCACTATGTCTAGCCATAACTCATTTTAGTTTGAATAGTCACTAGTGTATACGTACTTGACTGCTCTTAAAATATTGCCATATGTATGTATTCCTATGTCCTTTATCCAAATACAGGTACAACAATAATTTACTGGCAACAGATCTACCCAGCACCACTTAGTCAGGACAAAATTATGAGACTTACTTTTTTGCCAAAATAGTTTACGGGGCAGCCACAAATGGCATTGTATGTAATGCATGCACACTCATTGTTTACACTGCAGTTGGTAGTAATCCCTTGATTTTGAGTGATTCTTTGCATATTTTGCTAACAAGCCTAGCTATGGTTATGGCTATTAACAAAATGAGTTGCCAGGTCAAATAATCAAGCTAGAACAAAGTTCATTTGTGACAAAATGAGCTAAAGAATTTTTATTTGAGGCATGATAAATTACACAGGCAAAGCCTAGGAATACCATTACCTTACCAAGGGTGCCAGAAAATCTGTGTTGCACCTGTACTGTACTATCTAATTTCTTCATCTTTTCCTCTCTAATGAATATATAAAAAATAACTGATAATTTACACTCGATACAATTTTTCCTGAGTTCGAAAAAAAAAAACACGCATGGATTCAGTTTTTGCACTTAAGCAGAAGCAAACAATACTATACACAGACAAGGGGAAACACCAGTGGCTACATTTATGGAATTAGAAATGGCCTGTAACAGAGAATGGGTATAAGGGCTCAGGAAGAGATGCACCATGTGTTGCAAAAGTATAAAAATAGTGGTAACTTGTTGAAAGCTGTAAGGTTAGACATAGGACATGGTGCAGGAAAGAAGGAAAATGGTTTCTAGTGAGCATTTTCTGTTATGCTGCTCTCATAGCTTAATATGCATCATATATTCAGGGTTGTAAGAGAAGCAAATAGTATTAGGTTTGGAAAGGGTATGATCCTAAAAGGAAGCAAGGAGCTAATATCCCCTTCTATAGATATTATTGCACATAAAAAAAGAAAAACTTTAGTTTTCTTCTTTTTCGGATTACCCTGCCTCAGTAGAAGGTCAGTATAAAAAAAAAAAATCCTAAAGGATAAGCAAATCTGATTTTAAGCAAAGGTTCTCACAGTTACTGCTTCAAGATGACAAATGCTATTGTTGGTGCAATTATGATTTTTTTTTTCCAACACGTCGGCCGTCTCCCACTGAGGCAGGGTGGCCCAAAAAAAAAAAATCCCCAAAAAGAAAATACTTTCATCATCATTCAACACTTTCACCTCACTCGTACATAATCACTGTCTTTGCAGAGGTGCTCAGATACAACAGTTCAGAAAATCCCTCCAAACCGCCAATATCCCAAACCCCTCCTTTAACCCTTAAACTGTCCACACGTAGATATACGTTTGTACGCGTACTGCTCCGAACGTAGATCTACGTTTTATTTTTCATTCGTTCAAATTTAGCGCGATAGGCCTGAGTCGCCTAGACATGAGAGAATGGGTCTGCGCCCTCAGTGTGCGCAGTATGAAAAAAATCGGGGACGCCTGGGTACCACATGGTAGCCCCAGTTAGTTTCAGCTCCATCTTGGGTAAACATCATGGCACATCCTCGTGATTCACTCACGCCTTGTCGTATTAACACTCTACTATTCTCGGAAAGTGATAGAGAACGCGAGCTTAGTGGACTAGACAGTGATATAGCCACTAATAATCAAGGAATTAGTGAAACTATTGATGACAACCCAGATGACCCTCAGCCCATCACCTCTGGGGTGGCCAGTGTGGACAGTGTGGACAGTGTGGCCATACCAGACCCTCAGCCCAGCACTTCTGGGGTGGCCAGTGTGGCCACAGACCCACAGCCCAGCACCTCTGGGGTTGCTAGTGTTAGTACCCAAAGGCAACTCCGCAAGAGGAAATTATCATTTTCCATGTGTTATGATAGTGAAAGTGATATAAGTGACGATGATGAAATCGATTTTATGCCCATAGACGATTCGTCGAGTGACAGTGATTATCATTATTCCCCAGTGAAACGTACTTTTGGGCGTCATAACCTACGTTCAGGCAGTGTGCCATATGCAGTCAGAGGCAAGGGTCGTGGCAGGTCACAATCCAGAACCCCTGCCACTGATAGTGAAAGTGATAATGAAGGAAAGTATGCTGGGATGGAGGAAGAAGTGGTGGGTGGCACGGTGCTTGGTCCTCGTGGCGCGGTGTGTGGACAGACAAAGGACCACGCGGCACCCTCTCAACCATGTGCTGGCCCCACTCCCGTCCCTCCTCCTTCTTCCCCACGTCCCCTGCCACAGGTCCACCCTGCACCATCTGATCGTGAATGGATTTGGATTGAACATACACCATTCGTGCCACATCCTTTCAATTTTGATGACAGTGGAAGTGGCATCGTGCCACACTGTCCCATCACAAATGAGTCTACTGAGTTAGACTATTTTCAACTATACTTTGATGAGCCGATAATGAACCTGATTGTTACCCAGACCAACCTGTACTACCAGTATACAATGGACCATGTAAATGTTACAGAATCGTCATGGCTGCGTAGGTGGAAAGAAACAACTGTGGCTGAAATGTATTTATACCTTGGCACTATCATGCTTATGCCACACACATATAAGAACAATATAGCAAACTACTGGTCCACAGACTCCTTCATTAGCACTCCAGTCTTCCGTGACCTCCTGTCCTGCAACAGATTCATTCTGTTGCTGAGAATGTTGCATTTCTCAGACAGGAATACACCAAACCGAAATGACCTCCTTTACAAAATCCGGGAATTGTTTATGTATGTCAAGCAAAAATTCAGTGCCTACTTTTATCCATTCAAGAACATTGTTGTTGACGAGTCCTTGGTTCTGTTCAAGGGACGACTGTCATTCAAACAATATATACCAAGCAAACGTAATCGCTTTGGTATAAAACTGTTTATGTGTGACTGAGACTGGTCTTAAGAACATAAGAATGGAGGAACACTGCAGAAGGCCTACTGGCCCATACAAGGCAAGTCCTTATCAAAACCACCACTACCTAAGAATATACTCCCGTACTCACGACAATAATCAAACCCAGCCCCGCCCACTCATATATTTGTCCAATCTCTTTTTAAAGCCACCCAAGGTCCTAGCCTCTATCACCCTACTTGGAAGATTGTTCCACGCATCTACAACTCTGTTCGAAAACCAGTACTTGCCTATGTCCTTTCTAAATCTAAATTTATCCAATTTAAATCCGTTATTTCTGGTTCTTACTTGGTTCGATATCCTCAGTATTTTATTAATATCTCCTTTGTTTATGCCCATCATCCACTTGTACACCTCGATGATATCTCCCCTCATTCTACGTCTCTCCAGAGAGAGGAGGGGTGGGAAGAGGGTAAGAGGACGAGTGAGAGGAGGGTGAGAGGAGTAGAGGAGGTGAGAGGAGGGGTGAGAGGAGGGAGGGGGGTAGAGGAGGGTGAGAGGGGGTGAGAGGAGGGGTGAGAGGAGGGGTGAGAGGAGGGGTTAAGTTTATTTAGATACAGGTACACATAAATACAGTTACACAAATTATCATATATAGCAACATATATGCAAATTAAGTAGGATAACCCTAAAAAAAGGTCCGTCAAAGTGACTTATTTTTCCATTGGAGAGTGATAAAGCTATCTCTCTCTCTCACGTACATGTCTTAAAGCTCTCTCTCTCTCTCACGTACATGTCTTAAGAACATAAGAACATAAGAAAGAAGGAACACTGCAGCAGGCCTACTGGCCCATGCGAGGCAGGTCCAAATCTCCAACGGCTTAAGCCCCGACCCAGCCAGGTCAGGTTACATTCACTTAAGGAGGGAACACTGCATCTGACCTAGCACAGGCTAGTCAGGACCAACTCACACCCAACCGCACCCACTCATATAATTGTCTAGTTGACCACCTGGTCAGCCGACCACCTGGTCAGGTCACTTCCACTTAAGGAATTAGTACAGCTACTGACCTGGTAATACAAGCTAGTCAGGTCCAAATTCACACCCATCCACACCCACCCATGTATTTATCTAACCTATTTTTAAAACTACACAACGTCTTAGCATCTATGACGGTACTCGGGAGTTTGTTCCACTCATCCACAACTCTATTACCAAACCAGTGCTTTCCTATATCCTTCCTGAATCTGAACTTTTCCAACTTGAAACCATTGCTGCGAGTCCTGTCTTGGCTGGATATTTTCAGCACGCTATTTACATCCCCTTTATTTATTCCTGTTTTCCATTTATACACCTCAATCATATCCCCCCTAATTCTACGCCTTTCTAGAGAGTGCAGATTCAGGGCCCTCAGTCTATCCTCATAGGGAAGATTTCTGATACATGGGATCAACTTTGTCATCCTCCTTTGTACGTTTTCCAGTGCATTTATATCCATTCTGTAATACGGTGACCAGAACTGTGCAGCATAATCTAAATGAGGCCTAACCAAAGATATATAGAGTTGTAGAACAACCTGAGGACTTCTATTATTTATACTTCTTGATATGAAGCCAAGGATTCTGTTAGCTTTATTGCGAACACTTATGCACTGTTGTCTTGGCTTCAGATTACTACTAACCAGAACTCCTAAATCCTTCTCGCAATCACAAGTAATAAGATCTACATTATTCAGCTTATATGTGGCATGGTTATTGTCCTGCCCAACATTTAGAACTTTGCATTTGTTTACATTAAACTGCATCTGCCACTTCTCCGACCACTGCATCAGTCTATTCAAATCATCCTGGAGTGCTCTAATGTCTTGTGTTGGATGTCATTATCTACACAGGGAAAAATACATTCGATGATACCAGGCGCATGTTGGGCATTTCTGGTGATGTTGTTCGCAAGATGATGCAACCATACCTTGGCAAAGGTCATACATTGTTCACAGACAACTGGTACACAAGCCCTATGCTTGCTGATTTCCTACGTGTGAACAATACTGATATATGTGGAACAGTGAGAAGAAATAGAAAACACATTTGCCACATTGCTCCCCAATCCACTATCATATGCCTTTTCTAAATCCATAAATGCAATTAAAACTTCCCTACCTTTATCTAAATACAGTGGTACCTCGGTTAACGATGGTCCCCAAACTCGCCCTTTTATGTAAGTTTATTTTTTTAAATGTTTTTGTAAGTGTATTTTTGGGGGTCTCAAAGGACTAGTCTATTTTACATTATTCCTTATGGGGATAAATTTGTTTGGTAATAGCACTTGAACAGCATTCTGGAACGAAAAAATATTGTTAACCGAGATACCACTGTACAGTGGACCCCCGAGTTACAAGCACCTCGGAAATCATACAACTATGTAAGTATAATATTGTAAGTGCTTTTGTAAGTGTATTTTTGGGGGTCTGAAATGGACTAACCTACTTGACATTATTCCTTAAGGGAGAAAATTCGTTCGGCAATGGCACTCGAGCAGGCTTCTGGAATGAATTATGCTCATTACTCGGGGGTCCACTGTACTGTTCACATATATGCTTCAATGTAAACACTTGATCTATGCATCCCCTACCCATTCTCAAGCCTCTTTGCTCATCTGCAATCCTACTCTCTGTCTTACCTCTAATTCTTTCAATAATAACCCTACCATACACTTTACCTGGTATACTCAGTAAACTTATTTCCCTATAATTCTTACAATCTCTTTTATCCCCCTTCCCTTTATATAAAGGAACTATACATGCTCTCTGCAAATCCCTAGGTACCTTCCCCTCTTTCATACATTTTTTTTATTATTTTTTTTTTATTAACACATCGGCCGATTCCCACCAAGGCAGGGTGGCCCGAAAAAGAAAAACTTTCATCATCATTCACTCCATCACTGTCTTGCCAGAAGGGTGCTTTACACTACAGTTATAAAACTGCAACATTTACACCCCTCCTTCAGAGTGCCGGCACTGTACTTCCCATCTCCAGAACTCAAGTCCGGCCTGCCGGTTTCCCTGAATCCCTTCATAAATGTTACTTTGCTCACACTCCAACAGCACGTCAAGTATTAAAAACCATATGCCTCCATTCACTCCTATCAAACACGCTCACACATGCTTGCTGGAAATCCAAGCCCCTCGCACACAAAACTTCCTTTACCCCCTCCCTCCAACCTTTCCTAGGCCGACCCCTACCCCGCCTTCCCTTCACTACAGATTTATACACTCTGAAGTCACTCTGTCTCGTTCCATTCGCTCTACATGTCCAAACCACCTCAACAACCCCTCCTCAGCTCTCTGGACAATCGTTTTGGTAATCCCGCACCTCCTCCTAATTTCCAAACTCCGAATTCTCTGCATTATATTCACACCACACATTGACCTCAGACATGACATCTCCACTGCCTCCAGCCTTCTCCTCGTTGCAACATTCATCACCCATGCTTCACACCCATATAAGAGCGTTGGTATAACTATACTCTCATACATTCCCCTCTTTACTTCCATGGACAAGGTTCTTTGTCTCCACAGACTCCGAGTGCTCCACTCACCCTTTTCCCCTCATCAATTCTATGATTCACCTCATCCTTCATAGACCCATCCGCCGACATGTCCACTCCCAAATATCTGAATACATTCACCTCCTCCATACTCTCTCCCTCCAATCTGATATCCAATCTTTCGTCACCTATTCTTTTTGTTATCCTCATCACCTTACTCTTTCCTATATTCACTTTCAATTTTCTTCTTTTACACACCCTACCAAATTCATCCACCAACCTCTGCAGCTTCTCTTCAGAATCTCCCAAAGCACAGTGTCATCAGCAAAAGCAACTGTGACAACTCCCACTTTGTATTTGCTTCTTTATCTTTTAGCCCAACACCTCTTGCCAAGACCCTCGCATTCACTTCTCTTACAACCCCATCTATAAATATATTGAACAACCACGGTGACATCACACATCCTTGTCTAAGGCCCACTTTTACTGGGAAATAGTCCCTTCCCTCCTACACACTCTAACCTGAGCCTCACTATCCTCATAAAAACTCTTCACTGCTTTCAGTAACCTTCCTCCTATTCCATACACCTGCAACATCTGCCACATTGCCCCCTATCTACCCTATCATACGCCTTTTCCAAATCCATAAATGCCACAAAAACATCTTTACCCTTATCCAAATACTGTTCACCTATATGTTTCACTGTAAACACTTGGTCTACACACCCCTACCTTTCCTAAAGCCCCTTGTTCATCTGCTATCCTGCTTTCTGTTTTACTCTTAATTCTTTCAATAATAACTCTACCATACACTTTACCAGGTACACTCAACAGACTTATTCCCCTATAATTTTTGCACTCTCTTTTGTCCCCTTTGCCTTTATACAAAGGAACAATACACGCTCTCTGCCAATCCCTAGGTACCTTACCCTCTTCCATACATTTATTAAATAATAGCACCAACCACTCCAAAATTATATCCCCACCTGCTTTTAACATTTCTATCTTTATCCCATCAATCCCAGCTGCCTTACCCCCTTTCATTCTACCCACTGCCTCACGAACTTCCCCTACACCCACAACTGATATAGCGCATAATGAAAGTAGTTTGTTAGATTATGTATTGGTGGATAAAAGGTTGATGGGTAGGCTTTAGGATGTACATGTTTATAGAGGGGCAACAGATATATCAGATCATTATTTAGTTGTAGCTACAATTAGAGTAAGAGGTAGATGGGACAAAAGGAAAATGGTAACAGCAAGAGAGGTGAAAGTGTATAAACTAATTGAGGAGAAAGTTAGGGTGAGATATAAGCAACTATTGGCAGAAAGGTGGGTAAATACAAGTATGAATAGTGGGGGGGTTGAAGAGGGTTGGGATAGTTTTAAAAATGCAGTATTAGAATGTGGGGCAGAAGTTTATGGCTATAGGAGGGTGGTTGCAGGAGGAAAGAGGAGTGATTGGTGGAATGATGAAGTAAAGGGTGTGATAAAAGAGAAAAAAGGTAGCTTATGAGAGGTTTTTACAAAACAGAAGTGTTAATAGAAGAGCAGAGTATATGGAGAGTAAAAGAAAGGTGAAAAGAGTGGTGAGAGAGTGCAAAAGGAGAGCAGATGAAAGAGTGGGAGAGGCACTGTCAAGAAATTTTGCTGAAAATAAGAAAAAGGTTTGGAGTGAGATAAACAAGTTAAGAAAGCCTAGGGAACGAATGGATTTGTCAGTTAAAAACAGTAGGAGAGCTAGTAGATGGGGAGCTGGAGGTATTGGGTAGATGGCGGGAATATTTTGAGGAACTTTTAAATGTTGATGAAAAAAGGGAGGCGGTAATTTCATGTACTGGCCAGGGAGGTACAACATCGTTTAGGAGTGAAGAAGAGCAGGATGTGAGTGTGGGGGAGGTGCGTGAGGCATTACCTAGAATGAAAGGGGATAAAGCGGCAGGAACTGATGGGATCATGACATAAATGTTAAAAGCAGGGGGAGATATTGTGTTGGAGTGGTTGGTATTTTAGTTTAAGAATTGTATGAAGGAGGGGAAGGTACCTAATGATTGGCAGAGAGCATGTATAGTTCGTTTATATAAAGGGAAGGATGACAAAAAAGAGATTGTAAAAATTATAGGGGAATAAGTTTACCGAGTATACCAGATAAAGTGTACGGTAGTTATTATTGAAAGAATTAACCCTTAAACTGTCCACACGTAGATTTACGTTTACGTGCGTACTGCTCCGAACGTAGATCTACGTTTTTTTTCAAATGCTTTTAACCTTGCCACGATAAGCCTGAGTTGCCTAGAGATTAGAGAATGGATCTGTGCACTCAGTGTGTGCAGTATTACAAAATGTGAGAATGACAAACAAAATGCACTCTTCATTTTAACCCATTAACTGTCCAAACGTATATATACGTTCTTACCGCTAGCGCTTCGAACGTATATATACGTTTTATTTTTCCTGGCTTCAAATTTGGCGCAATAGGCTTGAGCGGCCTAGACATGAGAGAATGGGTCTGCGCACTCAGTGTGCGCTGTATGAAAAAAATCGGCGACTCCTGGGTACCGCATGGTAGCACCAGTTACATTCAGCTCCATCTTGGGTCAACATCATGGCACATCCTCGTGATTCACTCACGCCTCATCGTATTAACACTCTATTATTCGAGGAAAGTGTTACAGAACATGAGTTTAGTGAATTTGACACCGATGTGGCCACTAATGATCAAGGAATTAGTGAAAATATCGACGATAACCCAGATGACCCTCAGCCAAGCACTTCTGGGGTGGCCAGTGTGGCCACACCATACCCTCAGCCAAGCACTTCTGGGGTGGCCAGTGTGGCCACACCATACCCTCAGCCACGCACTTCTGGGGTGGCCAGTGTGGCCACACAAGACCCTGGGCCAAGCACCTCTGGAGTGGCCAGTGTTACCCAAAGGAAACTACGAAAGAGGAAACTATCACTTTCCCGCTGTGTTAGTGATAGTGAAAGTGATGAGTGATGATGAGATTGATTTTATGCCAATAGATGATTCGTCTAGTGATAGTGATTTTCATTATTCACCAGTAAAGCGTATTTTTAGGCGTCGTTGCCTACGTTCTGGTAGTGTGCCATATGCAGTCCCCAAGGGTCGTGGCAGGTCACGACCTAAAACCCCGGCGACTGATAGCGAAAGTGATCATGAAGGTGAATATGCTGGGATGGAGGAGGAGGAGGTAGTGTTGGGTGGCACGGTGCCTGGACCACATGGCGCAGTGGGTGGACAGACAAAGGACAGCCCGGCACCCCCTCAACCATGTGCTGCCTCCACTCCTGTCCCCCCTCCTGCTTCCCCACGCCCCATGCCACATGTCCACCCTGCACCATGTGACCGTGAGTGGAACTGGACACAAAGTGCATTCGTGCCACAGCCTTTTGATTTTGATGTGAATGGAAGTGGCATCCTGCCAGAATGTCCCATAACGAATGAGTCTACAGAGTTAGACTTTTTCTAGTTGTACTTTGACAAGCTTGATAGTGACCCAGACGAACAATTATTACCGCTATATCATGGACAACACACAGGTTTCAGAATCGTCACGGCTGCGCAGATGGAAAGATACAACTGTGGCTGAAATGTATTTATTCCTTGGCACTATGATGCTTATGCCACATACATATAAACACACTATACCACATTACTGGTCCACAGACTACTTTATCAGTACTCCTGTCTTCCGTGACCTCCTTCCATGCAACAGATTCACTCTGTTGCTAAGAATGTTGCAATTCTCAGACAGGAATAGGCAAAACAGAAATGACCTATACAAAATAAGGGAAGTGTTTATGTATCTGAAGCAGAAATTCAGTGCCTACTTTTATCCCTTCAAGAACATTGTTGTCGACGAGTCCTTGATTCTGTTCAAGGGACGCCTGTCATTCAAGCAATATATACCAAGCAAACGTAATCGCTTTGGTGTAAAACTTTTTGTTATGTGTGACTGAGACTGGTCTTGTGTTGGATGTCATTGTATACACCGGGAAAAACACACTCGATGATACCAGGCGGATGTTGGGCATTTCCGGTGATGTTGTTCGCAAGATGGAGCCATACCTTGGCAAAGGTCATACATTGTACACAGACAACTGGTACACAAGCCCTATGCTTGCTGATTTCCTACGTGTGAACAATACTGATATATGTGGAACAGTGAGACAAAATAGAAAACATATGCCAAGGTTCATTGGAGGCAGTGCTGATGGTGCAGTGCAAGCATTTCATGCCAATGACATCATGGCACTGATGTGGCATGACAAACGAGACGTTACATTGCTGTCAACCATCCATAGAAACGAGATGGTACAAACAGACAAAGTGAACAGGGACACCAATGAACGTATTGTAAAGCCAGCTGCTGTTGTTGACTATACAAACAATATGCGACTAGTTGACAAGTGCGACATGATGATAGGGTTTGTTGACTGTGTGCGTAGAAGTCGCAAGTGGTATATATAAGTGTTTTTCCACCTTGTAGATATTGCAATGCTCAATGCATTCAATATGTATGAAATAAAGACTGGACAACAACAACGTTTCACAGAATTCTCCCTGAATGTCATAAAACAGATAGCAAGAAAGTATGGTACAACACCTATACCAGCCCCTCAGCGACATGTCCCCCAACCACAACCATTGGGGGAAGTCCCACACCAAATCCTCCCTAACTGTCACTACCTGGTACCAATACCACCTACCCCAAAGAAGAAGCATTCCCAGAAAAAGTGTGTTGTGTGTGCTACCACCACAAAGCGACCCCAACAGCGGAAGGACACACGATTCATATCACCAGTGTGGGGTGGCACTCTGTATGAATCCATGCTTCATGGAGTATCATACAATTGTGGACTTCTAGAAACATAAGTGGAACATGTAAATACTTGTATATAGTTGAAGATAATAGAATGTGATTCAGCAAGGTGTAGAAAATCAGCTATCAGTGTGTACATGTGTGTTTTTGTCAGTATGATAATAATTTCTTACATAATATTGGTGTATAAACAACAATTGGCATTGAAATCAAAAGATTTACTACAAGATATAGATCTCATATAATAAAAACCCAGAATATTAAAAAAAAAAATGGAAGAAAACGGTAAATATGTAGATTTTCTGCAAGCGGCAGAGCTCCATGTTGCCGTCAGGTGATCATCAAGTGCCAACTTCGCGGCCTCATATCTCGGCAAGTACTGACACTAATTTTATTTATTTTTATGCTATAACACTTGTAAAAATGCGCTCTTTATTCCTATAAAAAAAAAAATTTTCCCAAAATATTCGGAGCGCTGGGCGAGAGAACGTATATATACGTTTGGACAGTTAATGGGTTAATTAAACAAAAAAATTTATTTTTTTTCTCAAAATATTCGGTCAGCTACGCACGTAAACGTATATCTACGTGTGGACAGTTTAAGGGTTAAGACGTAAGACAGGGAGTAGGATCGCAGATGAGGAAGGAGGTTTTAGAGTGGGTAGGGGATATGTAGATCAAGTGCATACATTGAAGCATATATGTGAACAGTATTTAGATAAAGGTAGGGAAATTTTCATTGCATTTATTAATTTAGAAAAAGTATATATGATAGAGTGGATACAGAAGCAATGTGGCAGATGTTGCAAGTGTAAGGAATGGGTAGTAAGTTATTGAATACTGTAAAGTTTTTATGAGGATAGTAGGCTCAGGTTAAAAGTAGGTCTTAGACAGGGATGTGTGATGTCACCATGGTTGTTTAATATATTTATAGATGGGGTTGTAAAAGTAAATGCTAGGGTGTTGGGAAGAGGAGTGGGATTAAATTATGGGGAATCAAGTACAAAATGGGAGTTAACACAGTTACTTTTTGTTGATGATACTGTGCTTATGGGAGATTCTAAAGAAAAGTTGCAAAGGTTAGTGGACGAGTTTTGGAGGGTGTGTAAAAGTAGAAAGTTGAAAGTGAACAAAGATAAGAGTAAGGTGATGAGGGAATCAAATAATTTAGATAAAGAAAAATTGGATATCACATTGGAGAGAGGGAGTATGGAATAAGTGAATGTTTTCAGATATTTGGGAGTTGACTTGTCAGCAGATGGGTTTATGAAGGATGAGGTTAACCATAGAATTGATGAAGGAAAAAAGGCGAGTGGTGCGTTTAGGTATCTGTGGAGGCAAAGAAGGGAATGTATGAAAGTATAGTGGTACCAACACACTTATATAGGTGTGAAGCTTGGGTTGTAAATGGTGCAGCGAGGAGGTGGCTGGAGGCAGTGGAGATGTCCTGTAAGGTCAATGTGTGGTATAAATATTATGCAGAGAATTCAGAGTGTGGAAATTAGGAGGAAGTGTGGAGTTACTAAAAGTATTAGTCAGAGGGCTGAAGAGGGGTTGTTGAGGTGGTTTGGTCATTTAGAGAGAATGGATCAAAGTAGAATGACTTGGAGAGCGTATAAATCTGTAGGGGAAGGAGGGGTAGGGGTCGTCCTTGAAAAGGTTGGAGGGAGGGGTAAAGGAGGTTTTGTGGGCGAGGGGCTTGGACTTCCAACAAGCATGTGTGAGCGTGTTAGATAGGAGTGAATGGAGACGAATAGTTTTTGTTACCTGACGAGCTGTTGGAGTGTGAGCAGGGTAATATTTAGTGAAGGGATTCAGGGAAACCAGTTAATTGATTTAGTTGGACTTGAGTCCTGGAAATGGGAAGTACAATGCCTACACTTTAAAGGAGGGGTCTGGAATAGTGACAGTTTGGAGGGACTATTCTAAACTGTCGTATCTGAGCGCCTCTGCAAAGACAGTGATTATGTATGAGTGAGGTGAAAGTGTTGAATGATGATGAAAGTATTTTCTTTTTGGGAATTTTCTTTCTTTTTGGGTTACCCTGCATCAGTGGGAGACTGCTGACTTGTTGAAGACAAAAAAAAGTACAGTGGTACCCTGAGTTTCGGCCATAATTCGTTCCAGAAGGCTGTTCGAGTGCCGTTACTGAACGAATTTGTTCCTATAAGGAATAATGTAAATCAGATTAGTCCATTTCAGACCCCCAAAAATACACTTCCATTCTATAATTTTCACTTCTGAGGGCCAATACTAGTACCATCCGACTTACGACTGAGCTTGGTTCCAACCAACTGGTCATAAGTCAAAATGGTTGCAAGTCGATCCTTAGAAAATTGCCGACATACTGGGTAGGGCATAATGTTTCTTGGCTCACCTTTTGCTGTCACATATTGAATTTGGTATCGCTGATGAAATCTCCTAAACCACCCATCACTTGCAATAAATTCTTGATTATACACTTCACGAACAAGTTTCAAAATGTTAAACAAACTTTTTGCTTTTCTTTTTGCAGCACATTCACTTTTTTTTCCAATAATCTTCTAACCAAACACTGAGCATTTTTTCAATCTCGGCAATTGGGCCTTCACATTTCTTTGTGATAATTGTCGACTTCATAGGGGCCGAAGATTTCACTGCTTCTTTGATGCGCTCTATCTTTAAGTATTGTCAACACAGTGGAATGGGAGAGCTGAAGTTCGCAAGAAATGCTATTGACATGTTTTCCATCCTCATACTGTGTAATTACTTTCATTTTCTGGTCGAGAGTAAGAGCCTTTCTTGCCACAAGCAAGATTCAGACTTCCTCTTAGGGGCCATGGCAAAATTTACTGTCCAGGTACATATACGTATACATACAGTACAGCACAGTTAATACAGTATGATGCTGCTGATAGGGCAGGGTAACTCAATGTGATGCTGCCTGAGTGATGCGAGAGCTCTCCCGAGATGGCGCATTGCCGCAAGTAGCGGTCAACTGTCATATGGCGGTATGAATCGGCCCGCCCAGCCCTGCTGCCAGACGTATGGTCATAAGTATGAGCGGTCGTACGTCGAGCAGGTTGTAAGTTGGATGGTACTAGTACACCTACTTCTCACTAAGACTATCTACTTTGTTCCACACCAACTATTTACCAATTAAAAATAACATAAATAAATAGGAAAGAAAGCACAAAAAATATGCATACCTGCAAAATGGACTTGAGTCTGTTGATCTGTGTCTGGAGCTTCTGAATGTGTTGTTCCACATCAACAGCAACACCATCTGAACCCCCTTCCTCGAGTTGCCTAAACACACAAGATAAATCATATATGTAACTCAATAGATTTGATTTAGTCATACTACTACAGTACCATACAATTAACCAGAGAAGTAAACTATATAATTATTTTTTTTATTAACACATAGGCCATTTCCCACCAAGGTAGAGTGGCCAGACAAAGAAAAACTTTCATCATTCACTCCATCACTGTCTTGCCAGAGGTGTGCTTACTCTACAGCTACAAAACTGCAACATTAACAAGGTAACATTTATGAAGGGTTTCAGGGAAACCGGCAGGCCGGACTTGATTCCTGGAGATGGGAAGTACAGTGCCGGCACTCTGAAGGAGGGGTGTTAATAAACTATAGAAATTAGACACAAATAACCCGCACATAGAAGAGATGAGCTTACGACGACGTTTCGGTATGACTTGGACCATTTACAAAGTCACACTAACACTGAAGAGGACAGGAGGTACAGTACTTTGGGAAAACTGGCCGTTCTCTTTCTGACAGACTTAGGGAGCACAAAAGTAGTGTTAGGCTTGCCGACACCAACAATGCTCTTTTCTGTCATGTCAGAGATCACAGTCATCCTATTGATTGGTCTTCTGCTAAAACTGTCTACCCTACGTCTAACTTTCACAGTCGCCATCTGGTTGAATCCTCCCTTATACACAACTTTCCTTGTATGAATCTTAGTCCTGGCTTTGTCTCTGTAGATGCCTTCCTTTCCCATTACATTGTTATATGCTCCAAACTTCAGAACACCCGTGACTTAATCTGATTCTTTTTTCCCCCTTCTCCCTTTTTCCCTTTCCTCTTTCTTCCTCCTTTGTTTTCTTTCTTCTGCCTTGTAGTATTTGTCCTTGCTCCTACCCTCTGTGGGCTCCTAGCTCCCTTGCAGTGCTCCTCTTTCTTAGTACAGTGGTACTCCGAGTTTCGTACTGCTCCCAACTCGAACAATTATGTAAGTGTATTATTTTAAGTGTATTTTTGGTGGGTCTTAAACGGACTAATTTAATTTACATTATTCCTTATGGGAACAAATTCGTTCGGTAACAGCACTCGAACAGCCTTTTGGAACGAATAAAGTACGAAACTCGGGATACTGCTGTATACGTATATGACTGTCTCCACTACTACTACTCCTCCACCATTCCCTCTCTTGTTCCCATCCCTGTCTGCTAGCTTATATGTACTCCCTCCTCCTCTCATTTTTGTTAGTGTGACTTTGTAAATGGTTCAAGTCGGACCGAAACATCGTCGTAAGCTCATCTCTTCTGTGTGCGGGTTATTTTGTATTGTTCCAGTCACGGTATTGTGCCTTTTTTTATTTATAGAAATTAGAATTGTCATACTACAGTACCTTAAAAATTTGAGAAAATACTACACTACAGTAATAAAAAAATGCAAAAGAAGGCAGACGAATCTTCAGTTTCCTAACAAACCAGAGTCTAGGAGTATTACAAGCAGTCACTGTTAAAAATGTAGCTTAACAAGAAAGATTATTAATGCACTTCATATATGAAAGCATAACTGTGTGTGTGTGTGTGTGTGTGTGTGTGTGTGTGTGTGTGTGTCTGTGTCTGTACTCACCTATTTGTGGTTGCAGGGGTCGAGTCATAGCTCCTGGCCCCGCCTCTTCACTGATTGCTACTAGGTCCTCTCTCTCCCTGCTCCATGAGCTTTATCAAACCTAGTCTTAAAACTATGTATGGTTCCTGCCTCCACTATGTCGCTTTCTAAGCTATTCCACTTCCTGACAACTCTATGACTGAAGAAATACTTCCTAACATCCCTTTGACTCATAGGAGTCTTCAACTTCCAATTGTGACCCCTTGTTTCTGGGTCCCCTCTTTGGAACATCTTGTCTCTGTCCACCTTATCTATTCCTCGCAGTATTTTATATGTCGTTATCATGTCTCCCCTAACCCTCCTGTCCTCTAGTGTCGTCAGGCCGATTTCCCTTAACCTTTCTTCGTAGGACAATCCCCTTAGCTCTGGGACTAGTCTTGTTGCAAACCTTTGCACTTTCTCTAATTTCTTGACGTGCTTGACCAGGTGTGGGTTCCAAACTGGTGCTGCATACTCCAGTATGGGCCTGACGTATATGGTATACAGAGTCTTGAATGATTCCTTAGTGAGGTATTGGAACGCTATTCTTAGGTTTGCCAGCCGCCCGTATGCTGCAGCAGTTATCTGATTGATGTGTGCCTCAGGAGATGTGCTCGGTATTATACTCACCCCAAGATCTTTTTCTTTGAGTGAGGTTTGCAGTCTTTGGCCACCTAGACTATACTCTGTCTGCGGTCTTCTTTGCCCTTCCCCGATATTCATGACTTTACATTTGGCAGGGTTAAATTCAAGGAGCCAGTTACTGGACCAGGCTTGCAGCCTGTCCAGGTCTCTTTGTAGTCCTGCCTGATCCTCGACTGATTTGATTCTTCTCATTAACTTCACATCATCTGCAAACAGGGACACTTCTGAGTCTATCCCTTCCGTTATGTCATTCACATATACCAAAAACAGTACAGGTCCTAGGACTGACCCTTGTGGAACTCCACTCGTCACAGGTGCCCACTCTGACATCTCGTCACGTACCATGACTCGTTGTTGCCTCCCTGTCAGATATTCTCTGATCCATTACAGTGCTTTTCCTGTTACGTGTGCCTGATCCTCTAGCTTTTGCATTAACCTCTTGTGAGGAACTGTGTCGAACGCCTTCTTGCAGTCCAAAAAAATGCAGTCTATCCACCCCTCTCTCTTGTGTCTTACTTCTGTTACCTTGTCATAAAACTCCAGTAGGTTTGTGACACAGGATTTTCCTTCCCTGAAACCGTGCTGGTTGTCGTTTATAAGCTTGTGTCTTTCTAGATGCTCCACCACTCTCCTCCTGATGATCTTCTCCATGACTTTGCATACTATACACGTCAGTGACACAGGTCTGTAGTTTAATGCCTCGTGTCTGTCTCCTTTCTTAAAAATTGGGACTACATTTGCCATCTTCCACGCCTCAGGTAGTTGCCCAGTTTCAATGGATGTGTTGAAGATTTGTGTTAGTGGCACACACAACATCTCTGCTCCCTCTCTAAGGACCCACGGAGAAATGTTGTCCGGTCCACGCTTTTGAGGTATCGAGTTCACATAGCAGCTTCTTCACCTCCTCGGTTGTGTGTATTTCATCCAGCACTTGTTGGTATACCTCCCTATTCTGAATTCCTGGAGTCCTTCCTGTCTCCTGTGTAAATACTTCTTTAAATCTCATGTTGAGCTCCTCACATACCTCTTGGTCGTTTATTGTGAACTCCCACCTTCCTTTCTCAGCCTGATTACCTGGTCCTTGACTGTTGTTTTCCTCCTGATGTGGCTATACAACAGCTCGGGTCAGACTTGACTTTTGATGCTATATCATTTTCATATTGTCGCTGAGCCTCCCTTCTTACCTGTGCATATTCGTTTCTGGCTCTTCGGCTAATCTCTTTATTTTCCTGGGTCCTTTGTCTTCTGTACTTTTTCCATTCTCTATTACACTTACTTTTTGCCTCCCTACACCTCTGGGTGAACCAAGGACTCGTTCTGGTCTTCCCATTACTTCTGTTTCCCTTGGGAACAAACCTCTCCTCTGCCTCTTTGCATTTGGTTGTCACATATTCCATCATTTCTTTTACTGGTTTTCCTGCCAATTCTCTCTCCCACTGAACGTCTTGTAGGAAGTTCCTCATGCCTGTGTAGTCCCCCCTTTTGTAGTTTCGTTTCTCCCTTCCTATTCCTGCTCCCCTCTCCACTTGTAGCTCAACTATATAATCAAAACACAGAACCAAATGATCACTAGCTCCAAGGGGCCTTTCATACGTGATATCCTCGATGTCCGAACTACTCAAGGTGAATACTAGGTCCAGTCTTGCTGGATCATCCCCACCTCTCTCTCTGGTAGTGTCTCTAACATGTTGATGCATGAGGTTTTCCAGTACCACATCCATCATCTTGGCTCACCATGATTCAGGACCCCCATGGGGCTCTAGGTTTTCCCAATCAATCTCTTTGTGATTGAAATCACCCATAACTAGTAACTTTGCTCTCCCCATGTGGGCTCTTCTGGCTACCTCGGCTAGTGTCTGTGTGTGTGTGTGTGTGTGTGTGTGTGTGTGTGTGTGTGTGTCTGTGTGTGTGTTAGTTACCATTTTGTCCTAGGCACATGTCGATTTGACACTAGGCCTGTTGTATGTATGTGTGTGAGTGTGTGTGTGTGTAAGGAAACACTTCAAAATGTTTCCGCCCGGGGAATGGAACCCCGGGGCCCCCCGTCGTGAAGGGGGCTTTCCCCCAGGCCACCCGGGGCGTGGTCTTTTTTGGGGTGTGTGTGTGTGTGTGTGTGTGTGTTTGTGTGTGTTGTTAGTTAATTACCATTTGTCCTAGGCCCTTCAAATTGAAAACTAGGTTTTTTATGTTGTGTGTTTTTAAGGGGAAAAAAAAAAAAATTTTTGCCCCGGGGGGCCCGGCCCCCCCTTAAACAAGGGGGGTGGCCGTGTGTGTGTGTGTGGTGTGTTTTGTGTGTTTTGTGTGTGTTTTTGTGTGTGTTTTGTGTGTGTGTTTTGTGTGTTTTTTGTGTGTGTGTTTTGTGTGTGTGTTTTGTTAGTTAGTTACCATTTGTCCTAGGCACCTGCCCATTTTAAAACTAGGCCTTTTTTGTTTTTTGTGTG